>SKCR01010071.1:0-64757 GCA_019454045.1 Zanthoxylum bungeanum
AGAGGATGTTTTTAGATCTAATCAATTATAATATATGTAAGATTAATCTACATTCTCATTAAGAGTTTCACCTTTATCCATCAGGATAGAATTAGCTACTCATGATTTGAATAAAAAACACACATAATTTTATTACTGAAAGAAAAAGAAATTACAACAAGCTTAAAAATAAAACACACAAGAGCTGGTTGCGATGAAATCTCAGAGAGAGAATGGAAATTTTACTGAGGAAATAGTGATGAGCATCCTCTATAAATAGAGGAGGCTCTGCATCTTCAACAATTACAAATGAAATTGTTGAAGACATTTGCATTTGGAGGGGACCATCCACCGAAAGATGGATGACAACCCTTCACCATATATTTTATTTTTATTTTTATTTTTATTTTTGTCTTTAAGAATTATATATAACACATTTTGGATTTTTCATCACTTTTGTACGCGCCAAATTTGGGCCAGAGACTAAAATTTCATTACGTCCCAAGCTGACCGGTGCGTAATCACACGCTTATAACGCAAGCGCACGTATCGTTCAAGTATTATAAAAAGTATCGATCCCACGAGGACTTAATACCTAAACTATTAATTTATGAAGCCAAATATTATGAGTACCTAACAGATTGATTGTTTTGATTGGATGGTGATTTAAAATTAAAACAAGTAAATGAAAATAGCGCGAAAGTAGATTAAGGAAAATTCAATATATTAAAAACTATCCAGGGTTGTGAATTTTTCCAATACATTTTTAAAGATGAAGTGGTTATTTCATGTTTGTGTAATATACTGGTTTACTAACCTGGAACACGAAATTCTGCAAAAGCCTTTGTCGATGGTCAGATGTAAATACTTAGTGTAACCCAATTAAACCATATGTCTATGTCAACCAATTTACCTGAATTCATTAAGATTAAGTTCCAATTGTGGCTACCCCCGCCCAACAGGTATATGTCTATCATGTAAGGAAATCTATTAAAGGGTTATCTATCCTCAAGGAAGATCGTGGGCTATTAAGTCTAAGGCTGAAACCTAAAATTCATTCGTCAAGTTTATTTTAAGTTTACCCGATCAATCTTATTAGTGGTCATTTAACAAGAAGCATTAAGCTTAAGACTTAATAAGTAAACTTTTATATTACCCAAACTATAAAATAACCCCTTATAAACCGGTGATATTGGATTTCATCACAACCCCAGATAACGGGCTTAGCTACAACACATATTTACAACTACTAAAAGCTTAAAAATAAAAGACATAAAGTAAAGTGCTGAAAAGTAAATGTTGAAAATTAAAAAGGTAAAAGTACAATGAAAGAAAATGCTAGGGTTAAAGGATCCACTTCTATTACTACTATTTTAGATATCTCCTTTAATATAATATATTAACTTGTGTGATATTACCAACCAGCCATATAGGCGGTAACCTGATTAAGTCAAATTAATAATTAATTACCAACCGACCAACCAGGCGGTATCAATGCTTAGTCAGGTTAAAACCAATTTATAAATAATTACCAACCGGCCAATATATTGGTATCCTCATTAAGTCAGGTTTTAGATTTTAATTCGGGCGAACGAGTTAATTTAGAATTAATTCGCTAGCGACATGAATAGTAATTTTGCTAGGCATAATTATTTAATTACGTCGCAACGAAAAATTCGTTAATTTGGAATTAGCGAACCCGAGCCCGGGAGTGTTTGCGGGTGCACTCGCATTGCGAATTAAAATGCGGCCCACAAGTCACATCAAGCGTCAAATCATTAGTTAATTTGATTGATGTGATGTCAAGTCACTTTGAGTGATTGACAACATGTCACTATTGATTGATGGTGGTAGTTGGAAGGCATTAATTGTTTTTTGCCTTTGACTTTTGGTAAATGGAATTTTGAATTTCAATTTTGTGTATTAGATACACAAATCTAAAACAACCAAAACCTAACACATTTCTTCTCTCTTTCCTCTTCCCTCTCACGGCCTTGGGCCTTTTCTTCTTCTAATTTTCTGGTTTTGCCGAATTTGAAGGAGGAGCTAAGGAAGATTTGTGGCAAATCTTTCCATTGCTAGCACATAAAGGGTCTTGCGAAGGTGATAGGGAAACCGACTTGTGAGCATGGAATCACAACTCAAAGCTTGGAGCTTGGAGGACCATCCATGGCCGAAAATGGAGGAGCACAAAACAGTCAAAAAAACCGTGAGCTTCAAGGAAGATTTTTGATGTTCCTCGCGTCGCAAAAGCCGATCGTTGTAAGTATGATTCCGCCATGCTTTTACGAGTATTCACATATATGTTTCTTGCTTGAAAATGATCCTTGGGACTTAATAGAAACCCAACAATGGTATCTTGAGCCATTTTGAGCATGAAACTTGATTAGGGTAAAATTTGGGCAAAATTGATTTGAGCATGTTTGAGTGAAATTATTGTTTGAGTATGCTTAAATTATGATAACATGGTGTTATGCATGTCAATTTGATAAAAATCGAATTGGATAATTTTTCCCCAAAATCTTAGGCTTGGTCGAATGGTTGGTCTTGCCCTAAAGTCATGGTATTTGTGTTTTGATTATTAGATGAGTTGGAAAATATGGGTAATGTTGATTGTGGATTTAATTTCATTGAAACCGAATCGGACAAAATAAAACCCCTAAAATGTCGAGACTTGTATGCATGTAAAATGATTAATTTTTCATTAATGTGTTGGACATGTTTTGATGATAATGAGCATAATTATTGTGTAAATTAGTATTTTGGAAATGTTAATTTGTTAATTAATTATGGCATATACACTTTAGTTAATTAAGTTATGAAATTTGGTAATTTAATTAATTGGGCCTATTTTGGAATTGGGCTTGAAAAGTTGTAATTGGGCTTAATGGGCTTGGTTGTACCAAGTTAGGTTTAGGCTAATTGGTTGGATCCAATTGGGCCCAAAACCATATCCATAAAGTCCAATTATGACTTAATGGACCTTTAATTTTAATTGGGCTAAATTGTTTCTTGGCAAATAAATGGTGATTCTTAAATGGGCTTTGGTATTTGATTTGGGTTTGACCCATATTGACCAAAAGTCCATGTCTTAGAAAATTAATTAAAAGCCCATTGGACTTTAATTAATTGACATTGGATGTTAATCGGGCTTTGAGACCCGAATGATTAGATTTAGAATCTAAGTCATAAAGGTACTTTATAAAGTGTAAATATTTAATTTGAATTAAATAGATGAATTAGTATTAAATGCAAATTAAATTGGATTTAATGTTGTAGTTTAATTTAATTCAAGAATTCGTACTTTGAGTACTTATTCGCAAAACGAGTTGGACTCGCGCAAAATCAAATCGTTGTTTGAACATTGGATGGTCATTAATGATCGAGATTAATTAATTGGATTAGATGATTGATAACATGCTTGTGTGAATACAATGGTTGCGATGTATGAATAATGTATATCGGATGGATATTAGATGGGTGGGGGCAATTTTTGAAATTATTGTAATAAATTTAGAATTTGTTAATTGGACCTGCGTGTCCAAGCCTATTACCTCTTAACTCTGTGTATTTCTCTTCTCACCTATTCCCCTCAATGTAAATGAGGTTTCTTTAGAAGTGTTGTAATCGGGTAGAAGTAATATTTGTGCTAGCGGGATAGAGGAAATGGAGAGATTTGTTCTAGGACAATGTGTTTAAATATCCATCCGCATATCATTATTATTTTATTTACTACACGCGCCTTATTATGTGTTTTAGAATGATGTTTAAGGGTGTATGATGATGAGACCTTAACAAAGATAATAAATTGGTTGCCAATTACACGCAAAAAACCCTCACTACATATTAGAACGTTTTTTTCCTTCCATTGAGTGATTCTTACTCAAGATCCAAGACTGGCATTGGTTTGTTGGCCAAAGTCAAGACCTTTGTCCGTCACGGATGTGTTTTGAATCATGAAAGCTTTGTTCCATATTGGTGTCTTGTCCAAGTTGGTGATTTATTGGCCAAAGTCAAGATCACTTCTTGTCCATCGACATTGATTACGAAGCTTTCCAGGTCATGGGTTCCGCTTAACTGGGATCACTAAGTTTATTGTGCCAAAACCCAAGGCTATGTTATATTCAGAGGAAAAATGTTAGGGAATATATTGGATATATATATTGGCAGATATAAGATATATGTTTCGGACTTGGATGTCCACCTACTGGGATCTAGGAATTGGATGAGATCCAATTGATGTTAGAGATCTACCTAGTTAATTATCATACAATTTGTTTGGCCAAAGTCAAGATTGTGTGTTAATTTACACGGGATCCTAGCCGCACACTAGGAAACAAGGTGTTCCCGAGTACTCCACAAAGGTTAGAGGCTCGCCGAAAAATAGTGGGAGGCAAGTATTAAATTTGCAATATTCGTTTAGTTACTTCTGCCACACGTGCTCATTACAAATTTTTCGTCATATTAATTAATATTATATAGTTGGACTAATATTTTATCGTTGTTTTAATTAAACGGTTGGACTGTATTCAAAACTATTTCAATTAATAGTTGATTTTATAATGGGATTATAGTAATCAATATAATTGAATTTAATCTATTATTATAGTTGATTATATAGTTAGACTATAGTAATCATTATAATAAATAGTACCTAAAATCGTTGATTATAGTTGGACTATTAGAATCAAGATATTGAAATATTAGTGTTTAAAACATAATCCTGGGTGAAAAATGTATTTAAAACGACTTTAATTTTCAAATTGGGAATAATTAATCATAGATAATCCTGAAAACTAAGAAGTTACTTTATTTGATAAAATAACGTCTTAAGCCTAAGCTCGGAGTTGAGCAAATAGTAGATCATGATATTTGTAATATTCATGTGATGATAACTTTAGTGCTAATTTCATTAAGCTTGGCCGCAAAGACTCCTTAATTTCTTAATCAGAACTAAGATTGGATCCTTATAGTATGATAATGAAAATTGAAGGATCTTCATAGATCTATAACTTAGATCTTAAAGTACAAATTGCAATAGAAAACTCTTGGAGAGTTAATGGCTATACTCAAGGAGACAAAGCCAAAGTTTTGTAATAGGGCAAGAAGCGCAAGGCGCACCTACTACTTCATTCTCAAATTCGAACTTTGCCAAGGCTTGGCCAAGAGGCTTCTGAAGATGGAACAAGGCAAAGGCAAAAGTCATCATAATCTTCTGGGAAGACAAATGACATATCCCAAAATGTCTGACTAAACTGTGGCAAACGGGGTCACTGAAGCGTGACTGCCGTATGGACAAGGCGGACATGAAGGAAGTGAAGACGGTGGTAAGGCTCTGACTTCAAATATGTTAGTCATAAATATGTTCGCTACTGTGTTTAAAATTGGATTTTAGCTACTGGATGTGGTACATAAATATTCCTAATGTGCAGAATCTGCTAAGAGCAGGATACGGACTTCAGATGAGATGTATAACTTCTGAAGCAAAAACCAAAAACGGGACGAAAGTCGCTGTTTTATTATTAACCAACAACATACACCCAGACTACCCCAAACCCCTCAACGAAGAAAACTTGTTCACCTTGTTACTAAATTTCCCTAAACTGGCACCCTCACCCTCTAGACACCGCGCCGTTCATACCCTCTTCCGTTCTTCCCACGATCGTTGTTTTCTACCCTCCTTCTTACCCTTCGGTATGTACTTAAATTAGGAAACTGTTATAAGTGACTAGTTTGACTAGATACATTATCTCTATATCAGGGTTAAAACCCGTTGCGGGTATACCTTTATATTCTAGAACACTAAAGTGTTTTATTTTATAAAGATGATATTGAGATAAACAATTAGATGTGAATAACAATATTTATATTTTGAATATAAATAAATCTCAAACATATGACATGACAAACAGATAGCTCAAGCTGAATTAATCAGTTGAGACTTATTTGTGGCATTGTTGTCTGGACACATAAACAAGACTCGTATATCCACACTTTTGAAGAATGGGGTACTAGGACAAATTTGATTCCATTCAAATAATGTCTACGAATCTAGTTTATTGGGCAAGTGCCTAAACACCTTTACTTGGTAAAAGTGTAAGTGCCACCGATCTGTTAGCCCTTGTTCATAGTGACGTAAGTGGGCCCATGTCTAGCTAGGCTAGAGTGGATATGAATTTTCGTGACCTACACGGATGTGGCATCGCGTTATGGTTATGTGTTTCCTTAGAAACACGAATCGGAAAACTTTTAGAGTTTCGACACGAATAAAAACAACAGATCGGCTAAAGTATTAAACCGTCGCGATTAGACCATTATGAAAATACTTAAGCAATAAGTTTCTCAAATACTTGAAAGAGTATAGTATTCTTTCAATGAGGACTCCTCCCGGAACACGTCAATTTGACGGTGTGTCCGAACAGAGAAACCAAAATTTGTTGGACATGATAAGGTTAATCATGAGTCGCTCTGAGCTACCATTTCCTTCAAGGGATAAGCTTTAAACATTGCAAAACTTATTTTGAATAAGGTTCCATAAAAATCTGTTAGACAGACTTCATATTAGATATGAACAGGAAAGAAACTGGGTTTCTCTTTCCTATAGATTTGGGAATGCTAGGCATATGTTTGGATGATACCAAACTAGAACCCAAATCGGATAAGTGCCTAAGTTGTGGGTTATCCTAGGGAAACCAAAGTATAGTACTTATACAACTCACAGAGAACAAATAATTGTTGTTCACCATGCGGTTTTCCTAAGAGGAATACCGATATGCAGTGGTAAGTGGGAGGAAAGTAAAACTCGATGAAAATCGAGTAATACTATTCCAGCACCGATTCCTTAATGGAACACAAATAGTTCATCAGGGATGAAACTATACCAATAATCTTCGAATACACAAAGAACCGCGTAAGTCGGAGAGAGTCAGAAAACAACCTGGGGTATGGGTTTCTGATCTCACCTCATAAAGATGTCAATCTTATTGAGGAATACGAACTGACTACGTATGAGGAAGTGATACAAGGTATCGACTCCCTATTATGGCAAAGTGCCATGATGTCCGAAATGGATTCCATGTATACCAACCAAGTTTGGATACTAGTTGTTGTACCGGAAGGCATTGTGCCTATTGGTACTATATAAGTCTTCAAGGAAGACATACATGGAAGGCAACATACCAACGTACTAAGCTGGGCTTGTAGCGAAAAGGTATCGTTATCAACATTGTGTCGATTACGACGAAACCTTTTAACTGTTGCCATGGTTAAATCCATTTGGATAATGCTTGCTAATGCTGCATGTTTCATTTATGAAATATGGCAGCTGAACGTCAAAATCGCTTTCCTTAAACGGAAACCTTTTGGAGGATGTTTAAACATCCTGACGGTTTTGTCGTACCAAAACGAGCAAACAAGGTTTGCAAGTTAATTCGATCCATGGATGGATTGAAGCAAGCATTGTTTCTTGGAATTATCGTTTTGATGTAATCATAATGGTATATGATTTAATTCAAAACGAAAATGATTCTTTGTGTATAAGGAGGTTAGTGGGAGCGCACTGACAGTGATTGTCCTAATATGATGATATATCATTTCTTGGAAATGATATTCCCATAATACAATCGGTGAAAGCTTGGCTTTCATGAAAATTCTCCGTAGAATTCTTGGGAGAAACAACCTTTATTCTAGGAATAAAGATCTACTGGGATAGATTTAAAGTTTTTGAACTCTCGAGAAACTCGTACATTGAAATAAATGTACGCGACCTGGTGTCTCATACGCTTTGAGCATATGGAGTCACAATCAGGCCAATCCAAGTGATAGTCACTGGATTGATGTTAAGAACATCCTTGAGTATCTTAGATGAACTAAGGATGCTGTCTTATTACTATGGAGAATGAGAACTTGAAGTGACTGGGTTCACTATTGCAAGTTTCCTAACCGATAAAAACGACTATAAGTCGTAACAACGGTACTATAAGTTTGAATAACGGAACAGTGAGCTGGAAATCTTCCAAGCAAGATACTGTTACCGAATAAACAAAAAAGTGGATTATTGCTGCAGTTGAGGCAGCAATAGAAGCCTTCTGGATTGATAATAATCCTAATCAGATTAGAGTAGTTCTGTTAGCAGCTGAGCTAGGCTACAGCACAGGCTAAAGAATTAATGGTCTCATCAACGATCCAGATATATACTTCAAATATTCATCTGATTCGTTCGGATCATACATCGTGGCGATGTGATGATCGAATAAATCGCATCAGATGATAATCATGCAAATCCGCTGACGAAAGCATTTCCTCAGCAGAAGTTTGAGCGAACCGTACATAGTTCGGGTGTAGGACACTTGAGTGATTGGCTATAGGCCAAGTGGGAGATTGTTGGACAGTTATGACCCATAGCATCACTATTTGTACAGATCATGGTGTTGTTGTACAAATTAACTATGTGACAAAGGAAATTGCTCTTTTATCATTTGTAATTAGATTACCAAGATGTATAAATGATAGAAGGTCCATATGATTAGTTCCGGATTGAGATGATATGAGACAGTATCAATCCACGAAGGTTTAATCATTAAATATCCCTAGTCGTAGTATTATCGAGATTGGACATCGATAATGCGGAATAGACTAGTATTACACTTGTGCGCGTTGTGGGAGCATAACGGCATAGTTCTCATATTTGGGTATATCATGCAAGTGTAATAGGTTGTGTTTTTTTACCGGGTACGGAAACAGCTTCGCTCTGGATAGACCCCTCAATTCCATTGGTAGTATGACTATGTGTCTATGGAAGTCCGAATCAGGGTAGGTGTATTTGGTCTTAACCTGAGACTTGCACCGCTAATACTTGCGACAATCAATGTACTTTGGTTTTGGTCGTCCAGGGCTTTAACAGGTTCTGTGTACGCCTCTTCTGGGTATATTGAGAATCGTAGTGTATTGGGTGTGATGTCGAGATGGAAGTATCACTCCAGTCATAGTGGAGATGATGATCACGTAGGATACGGAACTGGTGCTCTTATGTACTGCAGTCATCGGGATAATATGACTAGGTCATGATTATCCGATATAGAGACTAGTTACCAGAGATCCGATATGTGCTTCGTACGGGGCAGACACAATTTCCAGCCCCAGGCCTTGCACGTGACATCCGATACTGGATCGAAATACGCAATACTACGTATACTACGCCTGATATAGATCACATATTCCAGTAAGAATATTTCTGGAGAATTGGGTAGGCACGGTGCTTTGCTAGAAGCCAACCATGTCTTGTAAATCGGTAAAAAAACGTGTACTAGGTACGTACGTGTTCGGATAGTCCGACGACCGATTTACTGCCAACATATCCGGGGATCTCATGGGTCGCTTCCCGAAGATTCACCGATGACGTATGACTCGCACTTTATTAATCTGGGATTAATTAAATGAGAGAGAAAATTAATCTGGGATTAATTACGAGATATTTTATCTGGGATAAAATATTAATTAAAGAGAGAGAACGATTAATTTGGAATTAATCGATAAAATAATATATTCGATATATTATACGAAATTGGATTTCGACGCGGAATTAAAATTAGATTTTAATTCGGGCGAACGAGTTAATTTAGAATTAATTCGTAGCGACGTGAATAGTAATTTTGCTAGGCATAATTATTTAATTACGTCGCAACGGGAAATTCGTTAATTTGGAATTAGCGAACCCGAGCCCGGGAGTGTTTGCGGGCGCACTCGCATTTGAATTAAAGTGCGGCCCACAAGTCACATCAAGCGTCAAATCATTAGTCACTTTAATTGATGTGATGTCTAGTCACTTTGAGTGATTGACAACATGTCACTATTGATTGATGGTGGTAGTTGGAAGGCATTAATGTTTTTTTTTTTTTCCTTTGACTTTTGGTAAATGGAATTTTGAATTTCATTTGTGTATTAGATACACAAATCTAAAACACCCAAAACCTAACACATTTCTTCTCTCTTTTCTCTCTCTCTCTTCCTCTCACACGGCCTTGGGCCTTTTCTTCTTCTATTTTCTGGTTTTGCCGAATTTGAGGAGGAGCTAAGGAAGATTTGTGGCAATCTTTCCATTGCTAGCACATAAGGGTCTTGCGAAGGTGATAGGGAAACCGACTTGTGAGCATGGAATCACAACTCAAAGCTTGGAGCTTGGAGGACCATCCATGCCGCAAATGGAGGAGCACAAAATTGTCAAAAAAACCGTGAGCTTCAAGGAAGATTTTGATTTTCCTCGCGTCGCAAAAGCCGATCGTTGTAAGTATGATTCCGCCATGCTTTTACGAGTATTCACATATATGTTTCTTACTTGAAAATGATCTTTGGGACTTAATAGAAACCCAACAGACGCCACGTGGCTGACACGGGATGTCATGTGGCGATGGCGATTGTCGGCAACATGTGATGATGACACATGGCACATCACACGTTAGCGTATCTGCTCTGATGTTGACACGTGGTAGGCGTATGTTAGCAAGTGCGCATGTTAGCAGACTTCTCAGATTGTGACACGTGTCCCGATGTATTTTAGCATAATTCGGCGCACGTTAGTAGTCTCCGGCGCACGTTAGCTGTCGCGACGCCAAAGGTCAAATGAGTGGGAAATGGTGATACATTTACCACTCATCACAAGCCCACGTATCAGACTTGCCACCAAGGCCCGATCCGCATAAATTCTAGTTACTAAATATGAGTCTGCACAGGACTCATATATAGGGCCCACGAGCCCAAATACCCACAAAGATATGAGGCCTATATGACCCAGAATGCCTTCAAGGAACTGTGGACCATATTAGTAATAATCCTTTTTCCAACAAGGGATCTAAGTAGTTGACCAGTCCAAGTCTAATTGGGATTACACCTAATACCAGGATTATCTGGTACTCCTAATTCAATCCAAACTCCACAACCCGCTTTTAAGAGGATTGGAATTCAACTATTCCAATGAATCCTAAGCCGACTAATAGGCTATTTCACAACCTATAAAAAAAAGAGGGTCTACGGGATTGAGGCACTTAATATTCAGTACTCAGAACCAAGTTTTGACTCAACAACTTGAGCTTTGGCTCTCGCACCCTTGAGTTTCCTAAACACAGGCCTACCGCCCTCACGGCAATCAAAACTATGAAGACCAATGTAACATTTAGCCTTGCTCTTCCCTCTTTTCATTCATCACCATCGCTGACTTGAGCGTCAAAGTGCCCACGGTGTCCACCATACCAGTGGGTAGTTGCTCTACGCTCAATCAACCTTTATTTTACAGGATCGTTGGAGCCCCAAAATGCAAATTCTCGATTGTAGGCCTAAGGTGAAATTCAGCGTCTACAACTTTCAGCCTTGAAAACCTCAGAACTAGAAAATCTTGTAAAAAGTAAAGTTGTAGATATTTGATTCTTCTTTCATCTAGATCTGAAATTGCCTCAATTCGATATCGGAGTAAAATATTATGGCCAAATTACGACAATAGTGAAAAGTTAGAATTTCTGAAATTATACACTATTTGAACGCCCTTTTAATTTTTTGGTCTTCAAAATCCAAATGTCACATCCATTTTTATATTTATGTATCTAATATATTATTTCACATACATGAGAAAAATAAAAGTATATAAAACATAAATTTAATTATTATTTCACAAATATGCTAAATTAAAGGGATTAATGAAACTACATATGTTAAATAAATAATTTTCCTTTTAATAAATTTATATTTTTAGTGTTCATCACACCCCTAATCAGCTTATTACTAGTCCTTAGTAATTTAAGCAAAAACTAAAAAGATAAATTCTTATCCAAGTTAGTAATTGTTATATTTCTTTCTAAATTATCAAATAAGTAAATTCTCTTGTACTTTTTACCCTTATTCCAAACACACATAAGACAAAGTACTAATCAATTCATTGTGTCGACAATATTCATAGGTCTTGTTGAAAATAGAGTATTATTTTTGTCTTAAAATTATATTAGAGTGCACACCTTTTTGGCAATGAGAGTTTATTTATAAATACAAAAAATAGTTTTTTTATGGATAATACATCTTCAATCCTTGTAACGAGCTTTAGGTCAATAACTAAAAAATCAGTTAGTTTTAGGGCACTAGGTTTAAGATACTCTACGGACTTAATTGTTGTAACGACCCAACTTTCATAATTTTAATTAACATTATGACTGAGTGACCTAGAAAATTTTCTCCGAGCTTCATCAGAATATTCTTGGAAACGACTTAAAACAGTGGGCCTAGAGTTGTTTTATTGGGCCTAAGTGTTCTAGAGTTGGATATGGTTATATATATCAACAATTTAAACTAGAAAATTCAAGCCCAACAAGAATCAAATATTTAGGCCCAAGTCCTTCATTTCTCTAGATAATTCCATAACCTTCAAATATTTTACTTAATATTTAGTGATTAAAAGACAAAGGAGGAAAAAATAAACAAAAGGCTTCATTTCCCCACCCCCCCCCCCCTCGCGGCTAAAAGTTACCATAGAGAAAAAGAGAGAATTTCTTTCATCCCTTAGCAAAATTCCAAGGAAAACCAAGACTAATTTACTACAAACTAAGTCTAAGAAGGGAAAAAGAAGGCTTATAGACTCTATTAGTGAGCAAAGCATTTGAATTAAGGTAAGAAAAACTTAATCCAAATCTTGAAATTTTGAATGTTGAGGAATTGATGCTCGTAATGTGTTGTTGATTGAAAGTGGTGTGACTATTGATGATTGTTGTGAAGAGAAGTTTATGTTTGGGTAATTTATAGGTATGTCACCCAAGTTAAAGCACTAAGTAAGGATAATAGAATTTGGGGATGTTGGGATGTTAGGAACTTAGCATGGGAGTGAATTTAGTGTTTGAAATTGCTTTTGGTTGAGTAAGAATGGAAGTTGTGAGCTTGATCATTAAAGAAGTGAAAATTGGCCCTGAGAATAGCCAATCATCGCGATGCAATTGGGCCAGAGTCGCGACGCGTAACGAGGTAGAGCCTCTATTTCGGTTCTGGTTTTCGAGCATCGCGGCGCAATTGGGCCAGCGTCGCAACGTGAATCAAACCAGAGCCTCTATTTTGATTCTGCTTTGTGCAAGTCACGACGCGTGCCTCTTAGCATCGCGACACAGATGGAAGTCGTGATGCTTGGCACCCAGCGACACGCAACAAAATTTGCTCTCTGCCTCGATTCATCCCAGGTAAGCGTCGTGACACGCATATCTTAGCGTCGTGACGCGTGACCATTTTTGTTTAAAAATTAATTAGCCATTCCCATTTTATTCAAAAAGGTTATAGAGCACCCTAGGGGACTCATACCAATGTAGAGACACTCGTGCACGCGTATAGTGAAGATAGTTTAGCCGAATTCAAAAGTCTAGTTCAATTTTGAATCATATTATGTAACTCATATTCTAATTAAGTTTATCAAATATATATACTCGACAGGAGCTGTGATCTCCCTCAGCGATGTGAAGTGGAGTTATTCAAACTTCAAATCTATGAGTGGACTTCTTTTTTCAAGTTGAAATTTATTTATTGTTTAAATTCGAGACTTATTTTAAATATTTTTATGGCGTTAGCCAATTGATTTCCAGATGTTTCATAAATGAGAAAGTTTTGAGATTTTATGATTTTTGGAGGCATGGGGGAAAAACCCACCTCAGTATATAACTTATGAAATTGACGGACCGAGAACGTGTGCACACGTAGTTCAGACTAGAGATAATTGATGCCTCTGGAACCTAGTTCGGGGCTAGGGGATGGCGATACGTAATGCCCCTATTATCATATTTCCATGTTCAGGTAGTAGCATGGATTAGCACTTCTGGTTCTAGTTCAGTGGCTTGGGAGACGGAGATACGTAACACCCCAAGCCCACTAGTTAGTCATATGGGGGGTGGCGATACGTAACGCCCCCATGCGTTAGGTTTTTCTACAGTTCCAACGATTTTAAAACAGAGGATGTTTCATGAACAGATTTCTAAAAGTTTGAAAGAAAAAAATTAGTTTTTAAGCATAATATTTCAGAAAGTGATTTAAACTTAAGATGATCTTTACCCAACCATACTGATACAGCTTTCTCTGATTTTATAGTTCCACTCACTGATTTCCATAGAACTCACCCCCACTCTCCAGTTCTTTTGCAGGATCCATCTTTTGGTGAGCCACGCGTAACTTTTGGTGACATAGTCTGGGAACAAGAGTTATGCTGCAGTCACTAGTTACGGGGTCCATCAAACCAAATCTACATTCATATAGAATGTATTTTTCTTTGATTTCATTTTTCTGTATGACAGATATATGATGATGATGTGTATATGACGAGTATTTTCAGTATATGTACATATTTTTTATGATTTTATATTTGAGATAGTTCTAAGATTGTGTATGTGATTATTCATGTGATTGCATAATATCATGGTAAAAATGAGTTTTCTTTTGCATACGTCAGTGGCTTAGGCGACAGTGGGATCTGTTGCCTGCCGGTAGCATTCTCGGATCAGGGATGTTACAATTACTCAGATATCAGATGTCAAAAAAAATAAGTGTCTGATTTCCTTAAACTTTCTCTTTAACTCGTGTAACGAGCTTTGGGCCAGTAACTCTCAGACAAGTTGACCTTAGGACACTAAGTGTTAAACACCCCTATAGACTTAATTTCTCGAGTTAGATAGGCTACGAAATCGAACTTATTCACACATATTTTTTATTAAAACAACTCAAGCCCTACCATTTTACGCGAACAATCACTGATTGCCAAGACAATATGTCTGGTTACTAAGTGGAACCTTGATTATTATTATTATCATTTTTTAAACTAACTCAAGCCCTACCATTTTACACGAACAATCACTGCTTGTTGAGGCAAGATATCTGGTTACTAAGTAAAAGCTTAGTTAGTTTTTTTTTTGGAATAAAAACATAAATTTCACTGCCTTTAGGTGTTATCTCTAACAAACTAGAGAACTGAATATTACAAAATTTTCACTTACAACCCACGACCATATGTTACTGATAAGTGCATGAAAATGTAATTTGAACATCACTAATTCGGCTTGATTATCATGTGTTAATCTTAATTATAGTTTATTTTGTGTTTTGTTATTAGGAAGCAATGGAACATGGATATTGGAGCAATTACGCGTGTTTTGAGACCTTACTTACACATCGGGAGCACACAGGAAACAAGCAGAAACATAGGAATCATTATCCTGCAAGCTTGGCCACGCATCGCGACATAGAGATGTTTTTTTAGGGTTTTGATTAGTTCGTATTTTATGCACACAATGACTCCGGGACCCCTCTATAAATACCCAAGCTCGTCCATAACCCTATGGGAGAGAAGAAACAGAGAGAAAAAGAGAGAAAACACACAACAAATATTAAAAACATATTTGAGATTGAAGAACAAAGAAACTTCATACCGGACAGGATGCTGCTGCAATCTCTTCAGGCTATGTCTCTTTCTTCTATGGAGAACTAATCTCCTAGGCAAAGCTAAGGATGAACTCTTGTATTTAAACTCTGATATTCATGTTGTTGATTTTTGAATGCTTTTTAATGTTTAATACAATTGATGATTCATTGTTCTTTATTATCTTTTGATTTATAATCCAGAGATTGTGTTTTACCAACTTGCATATAGGAATAGTCATGCTTCTTCTATGTGTGATTGGGGAACCCAACTGTGACTGGTAAAGTTGTTTTATGAGTTGATCTTCTGCTACAGTATTGCCTGAGGCTACAGTATTGCCTGAGGGTATATTGTCGAGAAAATAATTCATCAATTACCTTAGAATTTAATATGTTTGGAATTGAATATCTTCTGATTGTTGGTTTGAGATGTGAAACCTTCAATTGAGTAATAAAAGGAATCAACAACTGAATATAAAAATTTGATGCAACATGGATTCCCGACGCTTTGCTATTTCTTTCTATTGATAACTTTTAAGTACTTTTCATAATCCTTATTTTACATCACCAATTCAATTAATCTATTTTCATTAAGTTATTGCTAACATTTTTTTTAAGTAAATTAGTTCCTTGTAACCATCTCTCTGAGGAATCGACACCCTAACTATACTGCGATAACCGCAAGTACTTTTTGAGAGTAATCAAATTTTGGCGACGTTGCCGGGAGACAGTTTACAATCTGAAGGAGCAGGTTTGCTTAGTCAACATAAAAGCGGTAACTTCGTTCCATTTTACTTTATGTTTTTATTTTATTTATTTTATTAGTTTTATTCGTGTTTATTTGCATGCCTGGACGTAGGGATAGGTTTGGTAGATTTGTTAGGATTGAAAAAGGAGAGTCAGATTCAGAAAATATATTTGAAAACCTTTTTGCCACACCATCTACATCTAGCACACACAACATGAGTGACTACGAGAGACCACCCATTAGGACTCTTGAAAAGTACCTTCATCCACTCGTACAGCTACACCATCATGCATAATGTTTCCTTCTAATGCACCACATATAGACTTTAAACCTGGAATGATACAATATCTCCCAACCTTTCATTGTTTGGAGAATGAGAACCCTTATGCACACATTAGGGAATTTGAAGTGGTTGTAGCAACCTTCCATGACCGATTCGGGACTACATACATAATTAGACTTAAGTTCTTCCCTTTTGCCCTTAAAGATAGAGCTAAAAGCTAGTTGTACTCTTTAAGACCTCGTTCAATATGATCATGGGGTGAGCTGACACAGGCATTCTTTAATAAATACTTCCCACCATAATACTAATGCCCTGAAAAGACATATCCCTACATTCTCCCAGAAAGACAGTGAAACCATTTATCAAACTTGGGAGAGGTTTAAAGACATGTTAGCTAGTTGTCCTCACCATGGGTATGAGATTTGGTGCTTAGTGAGTTATTTTTATGACGGTCTACCCATAGAGAGCGCCAATTCGTTGAGACAATGTGCAATGGTGAGTTTATACGAAAAGATCATGATGAGGCATTCGAGTACTTAAATGACCTAGCCGAGAAATCCCACACTTGGATTGGACCAAATGTTATGGATAGCACTGATTGGACACGTTCTACTCCTTCTAGTATAGGCATACACCACTTTAGGGAAGAGGATAGTCTTAGAGCATAATTTGAACTATTAACTAGGGAGATATGAGCGTTAAAAGCCAAAGATAGCAAGACTATGCATGTAGTAACCCAGTTAGAACCTCAAGGGGCATGTTTTGTGTGTAAGGGAACTGACCATCTAGCCCAGGAGTGTCTTGTATATGGTGAGATGAATGGAACCTATGAGGAACTATGCAACACCTTAGGGATGTACAAGAAGACGTATACACCCTATTCAGACACTTATAACCCTAGTTGGCGGAACCATCCTAATTTTAGTTGGAGACAGAAGTCTCAACAGCCAACTCAAACACCACAACCTAGAAGTTACAGTGCTCCCCAATATCACACACTTTCCGTCCCTAGGAATTCTTTAGAGGACACTGTGCATGCATTCATACAGGCCTAGAGTAAAACTAACCAAAGGTTTGAGTCGTTGATAGCTCAGGTAGTTGAAGATAATAAGAAGATTAAAATTCAAGTCTCTAAGTTGACTAATGTCCTGAGTGTGCAAGAACAAGGAATTTTCCATCTCAAGCTCAACCAAATCCGCAAGGGCAACACATGGCACAGGCTGATCATGAGGCATCCAATGTAAAAGGTGTTAATGTCATAATCACTAGAGTGGTAAGGAGGTAGGCTTGCAGGACACCTCCAACACTATAGGTGACCCCAAATATAAGAGTGAAAATACTCTTTAGGAAGATCGAGTGACACATTTCCCGGTTAGAGTGCCTTTCCCTCAAGCTCTTAGGCCTACTACAAGAGCTACAGTCCCAAATGATGAGATCCTAGAATATTTAAAGCATATAAAAATTAACCTTCCTTTTTTACATGTGATAAAACAAGTTCTCACATATGCGAAGGTTTTGAATGATCTATGCACCATAAAAAGAAAGCATCATGTGAAGGAGACTGCATTCCTGACAGAGCAAGCTAGTACAGTAATTGAGCAGAGGACTCTACCAAAATACAAAGATCCAGGATGTCCCACCATTTCCTGTCACATTGGCACATATGAGTTTGGTCAAGCTTTATTAGATTTAGGTGATCCTGTTAATCTCATGCCATATTCCATCTATATGCAGTTAGGACTTGGAGAGATCAAACCTACATCTGTAGTTTTACAGATAGCTGATCGCTCTATCAGAACACCACAGGGAGTAGTTGAGGATGTTTTAATTCAAATTGATAAATTATATTACCATGTTGATTTCCTGATTTTAAATACTCAATCTGTGGTTAACACCGAGTCAAAAATTCCACTTATCTTAGGTAGACCTTTTCTTGCTACAGCTAATGCCTTATCAATTACAGGAACGGTCTCATGAAGTTATTATTTGAGAATATGACACTAGAGGTGAATATCTTTCATATTGAGAAACAACCACGAGATGATGATGAATGTCATTACACATACCTGTTAGACACGGTCTTACCGAAAACATCATTTGCACAACATGAGTCTAAGCATCCTGAACTGGAACTAATCCCAAAGAAAGGTTAGTACTCACTTGAAGATGATCCCTGGGAAATTAAAAAGGAGGTTGAGCCAAATTTTTCATATAGGCAGCCAAAAATTTCAACAATTTCCATACCCTTGGGGATCCATGGATAAACTGCCACAGCAAGCCATAAATTCTTTCTCATGTCTTAATCAGTTCTCTATATGGAAGCCACCATGACAACTTAGGTGGTTACGTCTGGCAGAAGGCGTTAAGCTTAGCGCTAGCAGGGAGGCAACCCATGCATCTGTATTTATTTTATTTTCTTTATTTTCTTTACTTTTGTTTTATTTTATTGTATGTTAATTGCATGTTTATTATTTGCATGAGTATTGTTACAGGTGTTAGCACAACCTACACAGCCACACAACTAAGGTCTCACCAGTAGGAACCTGATCAACTTTGTGTCTGGTAGTGTTGTTCCTTAATCCTGTTTATTTATATTTATCTTACATTAAGGACAATGCAAGTTTTAAGTGTGGGGGTATGTGCATGTAGTGATAATACCTGTTGTTTTGTTAAAAAAAATATTTTGTTTGTTTTTAGTCCTTAATAGTAAAACATGAATCCAATAATGAATATTGTTTGTTTAAGGATGAAATTTTAGAAACGATAAGTTCTTTAATGTATTTTTCTTCCTTAATCATGTTTCTTTATATGTATCTTACATTGAGGACAATGCAAGTTTTAAGTGTGGGGGTATGTGCATGTAGTGATAATACATGTTGTTTTGTTAAAAAAAATTATTTTGTTTGTTTTTAGTCCTTAATAGTAAAACATGAATCCAATAATGAAATTGTTTGCTTAAGGATGAAATTTTAGAAACGATAAGTTCTTTAATGTATTTTTATTTGATGCCTTGAGTAGTTGATCTAAGTTAGACTCGTAAGCACTTAACTATAGGTTTTTAGCAGTAAAAACCTAGATAGTTGGCAAGGTGATTAATTAGAGAAATTACATGTCGATGAATGACCGTTTGCTTAGATATCTATCCTGATTTGCTAGTGTTATGATGTATGGTATGGTTAAAAATTAAAAAAATAGAAAGTCTCGAAAGAAAGAAATTAAACCACCTATAACCGATAAGCGTGAAGATACCAATGGGCAAGTGTTAGGACCACCATGAAGAGAAATGCTACCTTAAAGGGTAGGTGTGTTGAGAAAAAAAAAAGAGAAAACGTTCAAAAGGAAAAAATAAAGACATGAAAAAAAAAAGCATACCATACTGAGCACAGAAAGGCAATTACATAGCATAATTGAAATATATAGGTTGGTTTGACCCATCAGATCCCAATTTTTAAACAAAATCATTGAGTTGGCTTACCTAGGAATCAAGTTGTGAATGAACCTTTACACACACACACATTGTGAGTCTGGCTTAGATGATTTATTCAAGGACTTGGATTCGAGTTACATTGAGTACTTTGAAAGTTCTCTGATTTCATTACTATGCATTCTTTGAGTTATTTTGTTTTTTCATGATTGTATATGTTTTTAAATGACGTTTGTGGGTGTCGTCACTATAAGCCCTCACGAGACTATAACTCGTCCCCTAGGGCCGCCGAAAGTTTTCATATGGAGTGTTTATCACATGTGTCTGTGAGAACTTTCATGTATCGATTATATTACTAGTCCTTAGACTTGAGGTCTTTACAATCTTATGTGTGGATCAAATAACTTTTACATTCTCCTTCCCCGGTTCAAAAGATCCGGTCATAAGGGTATGATTGGGTCATTTGTTGAAACACATGAAGTTCGTAAAGATACAACAGAGAATCGCCACTCTCTCGGATAATATTTTCTTATAAGAGTAGTATTCCAATTCGCAGGTTGATATGTGTCATCAGTGCTGGAGACTGTGGCCACAGCGGAAGAATCATGTGAGATTCTTGGGTTAGCACGATTCATGACACTATCAACATCATACCTTTAACCATATGGGTAGACATTTTCCCTACCCTAGGTCAATAGGTGGGGATAAAGTGAGGCGAGGGACCGTATCATATGTAAATCGCATACATAATGGGTATATATATCTTTCCTTCTCATTTTGGGGCATTGGCATGTTGCTAGATGTCAACCTTGGTCATTGAAATCGAACGACCATCTGATCGGAGAATAATTTATGTTCAATTAAATTATCACGATTCATTTCATGTCCAACTTGAGGGGAACCTAAAAGGTCACACACAACAAAGTCGAAATCAATGGTTAACAGTGCACAGTACAAATATATTAGCATATATGATTGCTGTAGGAATTGTTCATAAATGGTTCAATGTGTTTAATTATTGAACAGATCATTTATGAGATTCCATAGTGGCTTAGGGATTGGTGAATGACGATGGGGGTACTTTGGGAATTGGAATAAAAAAATTATTATTCACGTGAATAGTAATGTGAATAGTAATAAAAAAATTTATTTGTTTTGAATTCCAATTCGGCCCAAACTCTTATTAGGGTTTTATAATCTCATTAAACCACTATATTAAGATCCAATGGCTAAGATTAAATTAGCTTTTATCCCACATCGGATTCTTAATTAATTTTGTTGTCTTTGGAGCACTATATAAATCCAAAGAATTCTTCACAAATTGGCTACACCAAACCTTTCATATTTTGGGTTTATATAAGTGAGCAACTCTAAATTTTAAGAGTAAGCCACTGATTTTGAGGATCTTTAAGTCTAATTGACTAGAGGAACCTCGAGTTAAAAGTTTTGAGGTATTTGCCTAGGCTAGCACCAAGGGCAAAATACCCGTGCACTCAAAGCATAGTCTTGCCGTTGAGTTTTGGCTTTGGTGTGTGCCGTTTGGAGGCCACACACTTGGGTGGCTCTTTGGAATGTGGAAGAGCTTGCTGAGTTCGAGAAACGCTTGTAGATTGGAGGGAGGACTAGAGGAGTCTTCGGTTCAAGTAAGTCTTTTTCTTTCTTTATTTTAATTAGAGTTCTAATGATAGTTAGCATGTTTAGGTTTATGTTCTTTACATGTTTTATGAGTTTTATGCTTAGAATATATAGTAACATGCCTAGGCTTGTAGAATAATAAAAAAAAAAGGGTCTTGGGTAAAGGAAAAGCGGCATAATAATTTTTATTTTCCGCTGCGCACTCGCGGCCGCTTCCCAACACTATCTTGTTGCAGCCTCTCGCTTCAGACCAACACCGCAGATAGAAATCTTGGAACTACTAATAAAAGGGTGTGTCAAACCCTCGATAAAAAAAACCCACCACAGTTGGAACTTAAACCACTTCCAAGCCACCTCAAGTATGCATATTTGGAGGACTCTTCAACATTACATGTTATTATTGCATCTTCTCTAACTGTGGTACATGAGAACAAATCGTTAAGAGTGCTACGGGAGCACAAGAGAGCTATTGGCTGGACTATAGCGGACATTCGAGGGATCAGTCCATCATTGTGCATGCACAAGATCCTGATGAATGATGAATACACTACTACAGTGGAACATTAGCGAATATTGAATCCAATAATGAAGGAGGTGGTGAAGAAAGAAATCATAAAATGGTTGGATGCAGACATCATCTACCCCATCTCTGATAACTCTTAGGTAAGCCCGATGCGGTATGTGCCCAAAAAAAGAGGAATGATTATAGTCACTAATGAGAAGAATAAGTTGATTCCCACAAGAACAGTGACGTGATAGAGAGTGTGTATGGATTACAGGAAGTTGAATAAAGCCACACAGAATGATCATTTTCCACTACCATTCATTGATCAGATGCTAGATAAACTAGCGGGATATGATTACTACTATTTTCTAGACTGATATTCAAGGTACAATCACATAGCCATTGCTTCAAAAGATCAAGAGAAAACTACATTCACATGCCCGTGTGATACCTTCGCATTCCATAGGATGCCATTTGGGCTCTGTAATGTCTCTGTCACATTTCAACGATGCATGATGGCCATCTTTTCAGACATGCTAGAACAAAGCATGGAAGTCTTCATGGATGACTTCTCAATGTTTGGGGATTCATTCGACCGCTGCTTGCAGAATTTGGGAAATGTATTGAAAAGATGTGAAGACATTAATTTGGTATTGAATTGGGAGAAATGCCACTTCATGGTGCAGGAAGGCATCATATTAGGACATCGAATCTCACAGAAGGGTATTGGGGTAGATAAAGCAAAGATTGAGACAATAGAGAAATTGCCTCCACCATCATTCGTCAAAGGGATTCGAAGTTTTCTTGGTCACGTAGGCTTTTACAGAAGATTCATCAAAGATTTCTCCAAGATTACCAAACCATTTTGCAACCTACTAGAGAAAGACGTGCTTTTCTATTTCACCAAAGAATGCCACCATGCTTATGAGATCCTGAATCATAAGTTGGTCTTCGATCCCATTATAGTAGCGCCAGATTGGACACTTCCCTTTGAAGTAATGTGCGATGCAAGTGATTTTATAGTAGGTGCAGTCTTGGGGTAGCATAAGGAAAAAAAAATTCATACTATATATTACGCCAGCAAGACCTTGAACGAGGCATAACTCAACTACACAACAATTGAAAAAGTTGCTGGCAGTAGTGTTTGCCTTCAATAAGTTTCGATCTTATTTGCTAGGTCCAAATGTGATAGTCTACGCTGATCATTCAGCCATCAAATACCTGATAGTGAAGAAGGATGCCAAGCCAAGACCAATCAGTTGGGTGCTTCTACTGCAAGAATTTGATTTGGAGATCCGATATAGGTAGGGGACAGAAAATCAAGTAGTGGATCACCTGTCGAGACTTGAAAATAGGGGTACAACTGGTAATGCGCTGACAATAAATGAGACTTTTCCCGATGAGTAGCTATTCGCCACCATGCATAAGGAAGTCTCATGGTATGCTGACTATGTGACTATATTGTATCGAGAAAATAACCACTGGAATGGACACATCAGCAAAGGAAGAAATTCTTCAGCGAAGTCAAGCACTACATCTGGGACAAACCCTATCTGTTCAAATGATGTGTTGATTAGTTATTGCCGGTATTGTGTACCACAAGAGGAGGTCGATAGCGTCCTCCAACACTATCATTCCTCTGCATATGGCGGACACTTCAGCGGAGGCAAGACCACAGCTAAAGTGCTGCAATCAGGTTTGTTTTGGCCCACTCTTTTTAAAGATGATCATATGTTTATTCTTCACTGTGACAGGTGCCAAAGGACAGGTAATATCTCTAGAAGGAATGAATGACCTCTCCAAAGCATCCTAGAAGTTGAATTTTTTGATGTTTAGGGGATCTACTTCATGAGACCATTTGTTCCATCACATGAAAACTTTTACATTCTGGTTGCAGTAGACTACGTCTCCAAATGGGTGGAAGCAACAGCATTGGCATCTAATGATTCCAAAGTGGCACTACAATTCCTCAAGGAAAATATATTTACCCGCTTTGGAACCCCTCGAACAATCATTAGTGATGGTGGCATGCATTTTTGCAACAAGTACTTCGATGCACTCCTAGCTAAATATGGAGTTACTCACAAAGTTGCCACTACTTACCATCCGCAGACAAGTGGTCAGGTTAAAATCTTTAATAGAGTAATCAAAAGAATCCTTGAGCGCTCCGTCAGTTTAACAAGGAAAGATTGTTCCAGAAAATTGGATGATGCATTATGGGCCTACCATAAAACTTATAAGACGCCCATTGGAATATCCCCATATCGACTAGTGTTTGGAAAGGCATGCCATTTGCTTGTGGAGCTTGAGCATAAAACATACTGAGCATTGACAAAGTTGAATTTTGATCTTCAAGCAGTAGAGGAGAAACAGCTCTTCCAACTGAATGAATTAGAAGAATTTCACCTCCATGCATATGAAAATGTCAAAATATACAAGGAAAATACTGGCATCATCAGAAAATAGCTCACAGACACTGAAACCAGGGCAACAAGTGTTATTATACAACTCAAGGCTAAAACTTTTCCCTGGCATGCTGAAATCAAGGTGGTCAGGTCCGTTTGTGATCACCCAAGTGTCACCACACGGAGCAGTTGAGTTACGTGACCCCAACTCCAATAACACATTCAAGGTCAACAGCCAATGTGTCAAGCACTATCGGGGAGAACCCATCGAGCGTCAAAAAGAAAGTTTCACACTGGCTAATCCAGCATAGCATTTTGGATTGTCACGTCTGACTGAAGACGTTAAACTTAACGCTAGCAGTGAGACCGCCTATGCAAATTTTTATTTTTAAAATTTTAATTTTAATTATATTTATTACATGATTAATGAGTGTTTCTAATTTTATATGTTTTTGTAGGAAATAGCACAAATGAAGTATTTAAGGCATAGCAAACCATCTACCAGGTGTAGGTCTGCGCGTCGCGACTCCCATTTTAGCGTCGCGACACGAAGCAAAAAGAATGGGGCACACTTTTTAACCTTTTGTTAGGGATATGCCCTATACCCAACTTGTGGATGGGCTATATGTACATGTATTTACAATATTTTCATTAATTAATAAAATGATAATCTTTATTATACATGACTTACATAAATTATATGAATCATCAAACACTGTAATAAAGCCCTTAGAGTAATAAGATGATGGCTTCCACGTCTTAGTTTTGTGAATAATCTGGGCGTTCACAAAGCAGAGAGACTAGCATGATGATATGATCCGCCCTTAAACGGGGTAGCCGATCTCATAGGCTACTAGCAGAGATCCGTCCGCTTGGTGTATCACATGGATGCATGAGTTGCTTGTGTCTATCGAAATAACAGCCAAAAGTTTTCACATGGAGTGTTTATCCCATGTGTCTGTGAGAACTTTCATGTATCGATTGTATGATTAGTCCTTAGACTTGAGGTCTTTACAATCTTATGTGTGGATCAAATGACTTTGACATTCTCATTCCCCGGTTCAAAGATCTGATCATAAGGGTATGATTGGGTCATTTGTTGAAACACATGAAGTTTGTAAAGATACAACAGAGAATCACCACTCTCTCGGATAATATTTTCTTATAAGAGTAGTATTCCAGTTCGCGGGTTGATATGTGTGATCAGTGTTTGAGACATTGGCCGCAGCGGAAGAATCATGTGAGATTCTTGGGTTAGTACGATTCATGACACTATCAACATCACACATTTGACTATATGTGTAGACACTTTCCATACCCTAGGTCAAACGGTGGGGATAAAGTGAGGCGAGGGACCGTATCATATGTAAATCGCATACAGAATTGGTATATATCTTTCCTTCTCATTTGGGGGCCTTGGCATGTTGCTAGATGTCAACCTTGGTCATTGAAATCGAACGACCATCTGATCGGAGGATAATTTATGTTCGATTAAATTATCATGATTCATTTCATGTCCAACTTGAGCGGAACCAAAAAGGTCACACACAACAAAGTCGAAATCAATGGTTAACGGTGCACAGTATAAATTTAATAGCATATATGATTGCTGTAGGAATTGTTCATAAATGGTTCAATATGTTTAATTATTGAACAGAACATTTATGAGGTTCCAAAGTGGCTTAGGGATTGGTGAATGACGATAGGGGCACTTTGGGAATTGGAAAAATGAATAAGAAAATAAATAAATCTGCGTTTTTTTATTTTTTTATTTGTTTTGAATTCTAATTCGGCCCAAACTCTTATTAGGGTTTTATAATCTCATTAAACCACTATATTAAGATCCAATGGCTAAAATTTAATTAGCATTTATCTCACATCGATTCTTAATTAAATTTATTGTCTTTGGAGAACCTATATAAACCCAAAGAATTCTTTACAAATTTTTACACCAAAACCTTTCATATCTTGGGTTTATATAAGTGAGCAACTCTAATTTTAAGAGTAGGCCACTGATTTTGAGGATCCTTAAGTCTAATTGACTAGAGGAATCTCAAGTTAAAAGTTTTGAGGTATTTGCCTAGGCTAGCACCAAGGGCAAAATACCAGTGCACTCAAGGCGTAGTCTTGCCGTTAAGTTTTGGCTTTGGTGTGTGCACCTTTGGTGGCCACACACTTGGGTGGCTCTTTCGAACGTGGAAGAGATTGCTGAGTTCGAGAAAATCTTGTAGATTAGAGGAGGACTGGAGGAGTCTTCGGTTCAAGTAAGTCTTTTTCTTTCTTTATTTTAATTAGAGTTCTTATGATAGTTAGCATGTTTAGGTTTATGTTCTTTGCATGTTTTATGAGTTTTATGCTTAGAATATATAGTAACATGCCTAGGCTTGTAGAATAATCAAAAAAATGGGTCTTGGGAAAATGGATAGCGGCATCATAATTTTTAATTTTCCGCTGCGCACCCGCGGCCGCTTCCCAACAGTGGTATCAACGCGCCATTTTTGTTTTGATTAGTTCTCTGTCATTTGAACTCGAAATTGGGTGTGTAAAAGCTCGTTGAAAAGATAACACCCTGAACTTACTTTTAGGCACAAGTTTTGCATGATTTGGTTAAGATTTGAATTGTAAAATTACATTTAAAGTTCACGCATCTGTAAAAAAATATGAATAGTTAATTTATTTGATTAAAATAAAATGCAATATCATAATTAAATATTAATCAAAGTTATTTAATGCAAAAAATAATTCCAACATATTAAAACTCATATGCTTGATGATTATATGTATAATTAGAATTGGCATGATTATTTTAGGTGCAAGCATCTAGAGACTTTCTAAGGAAATAGAGAGTGTATTGCTTATCCCTTAGCTAAGTAATTATTCCGTGATGAACTTAGAGATTTATTACCTTTAAGGCTAATAAATATAAATCACTTGTTTATAATAAAAGACATTATAAAAGATACAAGTGGGGTGGGACCAAGGCGTTAATAAAACTTTCCAAACTAAAGTTAATTTAACCAAAGGTATTACTAGAGTTAGATAATGATTGGTGTCTTCCTTCACTCACTACCTTTTTATAGCCAAAAGGAAAAGCTGTGAAGACATCTAGATAATCATTTACTCAAAGCTTACCTTAAAGCATATTTAAAGTGTTGGACTAATTGGATGATCTATTGTTTATTCCTGTCACCAAGGCAATAAGAGCCTAAGAGGTAAGGGTATTTAAGAGAGTTCGCTCCACTCTCCCTCTGAGGAATTTTCAATGGAGGAATCCATTTGACAATTATTCACTTAAACTTGCTAAAATCCTCAATAATAATTTAAGTCTAAAATTTGCCTCCCACTGTAAAGTATATACCCAAATGGCTTAAACCGTATTGGCAGGATTAGGCTTTACCAGACTGACCAATACCAATTTGTCCCTAAATCGTACTATTGACAATGGTTTGACTTTTCTGAGTCATAATACACAGCGACCCTTAGGCGTGGTCTTATAACTTAGTGGCAAAGATTGGGTGTCCACAAGGACTAGCATAAGCTATGGCATGTTTGATTGCCCAACCCAATGATCAAGGAATTGTGATTTATATCATAAATTGGTTGGGAACCTACCTAATTATCGTATTTATAACGACCGGCCCTAGTCGGTGTTGTTGAAATGATGATAATGGGATCCTTACCCACAAGAAATCCATCATATTGGGGTTGATGCGATTTGCTTAAAATTTTAAAATAATTGAGTGGGAGCAACTTCATAATATTAAAAGCCCATGTTATTATGAAACATTAATGAAAACATATTCCTAATTTTAACATTCTCTCTAACAGGTGTGTTAAAATATTTCACAAACATTCAAATGGCAAACAGAATATCACTTCGTTCCATCCTTGATGAGCATAGGCTCAAATGGGACAACTACAATGACTGGTTTAGAAACCTTAAAATGTCTTACGACAAGAAAAGATTTTCTATGTTCTTGAAAGACCATTTCCTCCTGAACCCGCAGAAGATGCTGACCAAAATACATTTGATGCTTGGAAGAAACACGTCGATGATGATGAGCAAGAAGTTTGCATAATGCTTGGCTATTTTGTCGGATGAAATTCAAAAATCTCACGAAGATATGGATGCTCAAACCATCATCTTTCACTTGAAAGAGTTGTATGCAACTTACGTTCATACCGTGAGATTCCAAGTGTCATATGCCTCATTCCAAACAAGGTATAAGGAAGGATATGTTAGTGGACATGTGCTTAAGATGATTGGCCACATTGAAAAATTGGCCAACCTCGGGTTCATCATGGATCATGAGATAGGTCATGATCTAATTCTTCAGTCCTTACCAAGAGACTTCTCTAACTTTATTATGCAGTTTCATCTATCTAATAAAGAAGCTAATTTAGCATAATTGCATAATCTGATAAGCAAGCAGAGAATTACTTGAAACCGGAGCTTAAAACCTCCGTCATGCTTACAGGTATGGACCTGAAGCCACGAGGCCCAAAGAAAAATAAGGCCAATGCCAAGGCTCCAGATCACCTAAAGCCCAATGGTAAGGTGGAGAGAAGAAAAAGAGAAATGGGAAATGTTTCTTTGTGGAAAGAAGGGTCATTGGAAGAAAGACCGCAGATCCTTGAAAGCCAAAGAAGCTAGGGAAGCCCAAGAGGCCAAGAAGCCCAATGCTCAGGTATGTTGTATATGATTGAACTATATTCTCAAAACTATGAACCTTCTACTGGGGTGCTTGACACCGGTTGTGGGACTCACTTGTGTAACAATGTGCAGGGCCTGAGAAACAGTATGAGACTCCATCATGGGGAGGTTGACTTACGCATGGGTAATGGAGCAAAACATGTTGCATTGTGCGTGGGGACTTATTCATTAGTTTTTCGAATGGTTTAGTTTTAGACTTAGAAGATTGTGTTTATGTACCTTCTCTAGTAAAGAACATCATTTCAATTTCTTCTTTATATAATAAAGGCTTTTCAAGCCTAATAAGTTGTAATGAATGTTCTATTTATTTCAATGAAATAAAATATGGAGATGGTATTTTGAATAATGGTATCTATGTCTTACAAACTAACAAAGAATGTTAACCTCTAATATATACAACGTTAACTCGAATAATCCAATGAATCACTTCTATGGCATAGTCGCTTAGGTCATATCAATGAAACAAGATTAACTAAGCTACATAAGGATGGGTATTTCAGACCCTTCAAATATGAACCTTATGGAACTTGTGAGTCTTGTTTACTTGCTAAAATGACCAAATTACCCTTCAAAGGTAAATGACAACATGCAGCGGAGACATTAGAACTCATACACTCTTATGTATGCGGACCAATTCAGTCACCGCTATAGGTGGATTCTCCTACTTCATTACCTTTATCGATGATCACTTGCGATATGGGTATGTGTACCTTATGCGGTACAAATCTGAAGCCTTTGAGAAATTCAAAGACTTCAAAGCTAAAGTAGAAAACCAGCTTAATAAAAGTATTAAGTCACTAAGGTCTGACAGATGTGGTGAATACTTAAGCGACACATTTCAAGATTACTTGAGAGAAAATGGCATTGTTTCCCAGTGGACTCCTCCGAGAACTCCACAGCATAATTGGGTCTCCGAAAGGAGAAATCAGACATTATTAGATATGGTCCGATCAATAATGCCAGACACGGATCTACCTCTTTCATTTTGGGGTCTTGCTTTAGAAACTGCAACACTACTACTAAACCAAGTTCATTCCAAGACTCTTAGTCAAACACCATATGAGTTATAGTCTGGGAAACGTCCTAGTCTTAGTTATCTAAGAGTTTGGGGATGTGACGCATACGTTAAGCTCACATAAACTAAAAAATTGGATGATAGGGCAGTTAAATGTAAGTTTGTAGGATATGCCTTGAACTCAAGAACATACGTGTTCTACGTCCCAAATGAACAAAGAACATTTGTCTCACGAAATGCTAAATTTCTAGAGAATGAATTCCTTCTCAAGAAATATAGTGGGAGTACACTTGACCTCGATGAGGTACGAGAAGAACAAACTAACATAGAACTAAACCTCAGGCCCCTCAAAATGGCAGTGACGGAACAACCACAAGGTTATGAACTTAGAAGGTCTTGTAGGGAAAGATATGAGCCTGAAAGATATGGTTTCCATATTGATAAGGAACATGATCATGTCATTGATAATGATGATCCCACCAGTTATGACGAAGCAATGCGTGACATTGATTTAGTCAAGTGGCTTGAGGCCATGAAATCCAAAATAGACTTTATGTATCAGAATCAAGTCTGGGACTTGGTGTATGCACCTGAAGGGATAAAACCCATAGGCTGCAAGTGGATTTACAAGCATAAAACTGATGCAGAAGGCAACAGCCAAACCTATAAGGCTAGGTTGGTGGCGAAAGGTTATAGACAAATCAAAGAAATTGACTATGACGAAACCTTCTTGCCTGTTGCAATGATAAAGTCCATTTGAACTTTACTGGCACTAGCTGCACACTTTGATTATGAGATTTGGCATATGGATGTCAAAACAGCTTTCCTTAATGGGAACCTCGTAGAGGAAGTCTATATGACACAATCTAAGGGGTTTGCATCTAATGATGATCATAATAAAGTATGCAAGCTTAAATGATCCATTTATAGACTCAAGCAAGCCTCCAGAAGTTGGAATATACGATTTGATGAGACAATCAAAGAATTTGACTTCATCAAAAATGTAGACGAGCCTTGTGTTTACAGGAAAAGTAGTGGGAGTGCTATTATATTTCTTGTATTATATGTCGATGACATATTAATCATCGGGAATGATATTCCCATGATGCAAGCCACCAAGCAATGGTTATCTCAGAATTTCTCCATGAAAGATTTGGGAGAAGCAGCCTACATCCTCGGCATTAAGATCTATCGTAATAGATCTAAGAGGTTGTTAGGACTTTCTCAATCTACGTACATAGATAAAGTTTTAAAAAGATTCAAAATGGAAGATTCCAAAAGAGGTAATTTACCTAATTGTCATGGAATCAAATTATCTAAGGAGCAATGTCCACATACTTCTTCAGATAGAGAGCGTATGAGTAGGATCTTTTATGCTTCAGCAATAGGATCGATCATGTATGCCATACTATGTACAAGACCTGATGTCTATTATGCTCTTAGCATAACGAGCAGGTATCAGGCAAATCCTAGTGAGCAACACTGAGAAGCTTTCAAAACAATCCTCAAGTATTTGAGAAGAACTAAGGATGTGTTCTTGACATACGGAGATTGTTCTGAGATGAAATTCATTGGTTACTGTGATGCGAGCTTTCAGACCGATAGGGATGACAGCAGATCACAAACAGGATATCTATTTACTATGAATAGCGGAGCTGTCAGTTGGAAAAGCTCAAAGCAGTCAACTACAGCGGACTCCACCACTGAAGCCGAGTATATTGCAGCATCTGAGGCAGCTAAAGAAGCAGTCTGGATAAAGAAGTTCATCACGGAGCTGGAAGTGCTTCCCGCGATAAAGAATGGCGTCACGATGTACTGTGACAACACAGACGCCATTGCTCAATCAAAGGAACCAAGGTCCCACCAGAAATCCAAGCATGTACTCAGGCGATTTCATCTCAACAGGGAGATTGTTGAGAGAAAAGAAGTTATTATAGAGAAAATACCTACAGAAGATAATCTTATAGATTCTCTGACTAAAGGGCTGACTCAACAAAAGCATGATAGGCACACCCAATAGTATGGTGTCCAGATTCATACTAGTTGGCTATAGTGCAAGTGGGAGATTGTTAGGGATATGACCTATACCCAACTTGTGGATGGGCTATATGTACATGTATTTGCAATATTTTCATTAATTAATAAAATGGAAATATTTATTATACGTGTCTTATATAAATTATATTAATCATCAAACACTGTAATAAAGCCCTTGGACTAATAAGATGATGGCTTCCACGCCTTATGAGAATTATTACTCTCAAACGTTTCTAGTCATAATTTTGTGAATAAAATGGGCGTTCACAAAGTGGAGAGACTAGCATGATGATATGATCCGCCCTTAAGTGGGGTAGTCGATCTTATAGGATACTATCGGAGATCCGTCCGCTTGGTGTATCACATGGATGCATGAGTTGCTCGTGTCCATCGAACTGACTGCCGAAAGTTTTCACATAGAGTGTTTATCCCATGTGTCTGTGAGAATTTTCATGTATAGATTGTATGACTAGTCCTTAGACTTGAGGTATTTACAATCTTATGTGTGGATCAAATGACTTTGACATTCTCCTTCCCCGGTTCAAAAGATCCGGTCATAAGGGTATGATTGGGTCATTTGTTGAAACACATGAAGTTTGTAAAGATACAACAGAGAATCGCCACTCTCTCGGATAATATTTTCTTATAAGAGTAGTATTCTAGTTCGCGGGTTGATATGTGTGATCAGAGATTGAGACTGTGGCCGCAGCGAAAGAATCATGTGAGATTCTTGGGTTAGCACGATTCATGACACTATCAACATCATACCTTTGACTATATGGGTAGACATTTTCCATACCCTAGGTCAAACGGTGGGGATACAGTGAGGCGATGGATCGTATCATATGTAAATCGCATACAGAATGGGTATATATATTTCCTTCTCATTTGGGGGCCTTGGCATGTTGCTAGATGTCAACCTTGGTCATTGAAATCGAACGACCATCTTATCGGAGGATAATTTATGTTCGATTAAATTATCACGATTCATTTCATGTCCAACTTGAGGGGAACCCAAAAGGTCACACACAACAAAGTCGAAATCAATGGTTAACGGTGCACAGTATAAATTTAATAGCATATATGATTGTTGTAGGAATTGTTCATAAATGGCTCAATGTGTTTAATTATTGAACAGATCATTTATGAGGTTCCAAAGTGGCTTAGGGATTGGTGAATGACGATAGGGGCACTTTGGGAATTGGAAAAATGAATAAGAAAATAAATAAATAAATAAATAAATAATCTACTTTTTTATTTTTTATTTTTTTTTTTTTATTTGTTTTGAATTCCAATTCGGCCCAAATTCTTATTAGGGTTTTATAATCTCATTAAACCACTATATTAAGATCCAATGGCTAAGATTAATTAGCATTTATCCCACATCGGATTCTTAATTAATTTTGTTGTCTTTGGAGCACCTATATAAACCCAAAGAATTCTTTACAAATTTTTACACCAAAACCTTTCATATCTTGGGTTTATAAAAGTGAGCAACTCTAAAGTTTAAGAGTAAGCCACTGATTCGTATTCAATATTAATTCATGAATTTAATTCCAAATTAAATATCTATACTTTTTAATGCGCCTTAACGACTAAGATTCCAAATCTAATCTTATCGGGTCTCAAAGCCCAACTAACATCCAATGTTCGTTTATTTAAAGTCCGATGGGCTTTCAATTGATTTTGTAAGGCATGGGCTTTGGTCAATATGGGTCAAACCCAATTACCAAGCCCAATTGAGGAATCACCCTCATATGCCAAAAAACCAATTTTAGCCCATAAGGCCCAATTAAACTTTTAAAGCCCATTTATTACATTTGGACTTAATGGAATGATTTAGGCCCAATTTGGATCCAATCCAATTTGCCTAAACCAATTTGGCCCAACCAAGCCCATTATGCCCAAATATAACATTTTCAAGCCCAATTCAAAATTAAGCCCAATTAACCAAATTTTAAAATTCCAAATTTTATAACTTAATTAATTAAAGTGTAATACATCAATTAATTAACTAAATCAATATTTTCAAAATACAATTTAACCAATTAATTATGTATCTTATTTGTTCAACTAATGTCCAACATTCTTGAATCAAAAATCAAGTCCATACATGCTAATTTATTCTCGGCCAAGGTAAGGATTTTTGTCCGATTTCGTTTTTCAATCCGATCGAATTACAAATCGACATTTCCAATTCGTTTCAAGTCATCCAATGATCATCAAAACAAAAAATACCAGACTTCCAAGGGTAATACATATTCGGCCAAGCCAGTTTTGGTGAAAAATTGATCCAATCCATTTTTCTCAAAATTGATCACAAACAACTCAAAGTCATCCATCCATAAGCATGCTCAAACAAGTAATTTATTCAAAAATATGCTCAAAATCAATTTACCCAAATTTTACCCTAAAATATTTCATGTTTAAACCTGGCTCTGATACCATTGTTGGTTTTTATTGATGTCCCACGATCATATTGAGCCACGAAATAGAATGAATACTATAAAGAAATATGGCGGAAACACACTTACAATGATCGGATTGGATGTGATGCTCAACAAAAATTTTCTCATTCTCTTTGAGGTGTATTCGGCCAAGCCCTTATTTTGTTGATGATGATCTACAAGCTCCAAGCTTTAATGGAAATCCATGCTCTAAGATAAGCTTCCCTATCACCTTGTTTGATCCTTTGAATGTGCTAGTAAAAGATGAAAGAAAATCCAATCTTCCTTCACCTTGATGGAGCTCACGGTAATGCAAGAAATGAAGAGAGAGAGAGTTCTGTTTTTTTTTATCTTTTGTTTCCAAAACCGTATCTCAAAACAATTACCAAATTTTGGTAAATAGCTTACAAAAAGTCAAAGCCAATTTTGGCTCCAAAATTGTAATAAATGATCTCAACTACTTGCATCATGAATAGTGACAGCATGTCACTCACAAAAGTGACTTTGACATCTATCACCTTTAAATGACAAGTGATGTGATTCGCGATGTGACTTGTGGGCTCCACTTTAATTCAAAATGCGAGTGGGCCCGTAAATACTTCCGGGCTCGGTTTCGCTAATTCCGAATTAACGAACTTCTGTCGCAACGTAATTAAATAATTATGCCTAGCGAAATTACTATTCACGTCGCTAACGAATTAATTCTAAATTAACTCGTTTGCCCGAATTAAAATCTAATTTTAATTCCGCGTCGAAATCCAATTTCGTTTAACATATCGAATATATTATTTTGTCAATTAATTCCAAATTAATCTTTCTCTCTCTTCAAATAGTACTTTATCCAAGATAAAGTCTCTCCGCAATTAATCCCAGATTAATAAAGTTTGAATCAACGTCATCGGTGAATCTTCGGAAGCGACCCAGAGATCCCTGGATATGTTGGCAGTAAATACGGTCGTCGGACTATCCGAACACGTACGTACCTCGTACTACGTTTTTACCGATTTACGAGACAATATTGGCTTCTAGCAAAGCGCCATGCCTACCCAATTCTCCAGAAATATTCTTAATGGAATATACGATCTATATCAGGTGTAGTATACCGTAGTATTGCGTATTGCGATCCAGTATCTGATGTCACGTGCAAGGCCTGGGGCTAGAATAGTGTCTGCCCCGTACGATGCACATATCGGATATCAAGCAACTAGTCTCTTGAATCGGATAATCATGACCTTGTCATATTATCCCGATGGTTGCAACATAATAGAGAACCAGTTCTGAATCCCTGCGTGATCATCATCTCCATATGTCTGAAGTGATACTTCCGTCTTGACATCACATCCAATACACTACGATTCTCAATAAACCCAGAAGAGGCGTACATAGAACCTGTTAAAGCCCTGGACGGCCAAACCAAAGTTTACCGATTGTCGCAAGTACTAGCGATGCAAGTCTCAGGTTAAGACCAAATACACCTACCCTGAAGCGGACTCCCATACACACATATACATACTACCAATGGGATTCTGCGGGGTCTATCCAGAGCAAAGCTGTTTTCCGTACCATCGGTAAAACACAACCTTCTATCGCACTTGCATAAGTATCCAATACTTAAATATATGAGAACTATGATGTTATGCCCTCACAACGCGCACAAGTGCAATACTAGTCTATTCCACATTATCGATGTCCAATCTCGATAATACTACGACTAGGGATATTTAATGATTAAACCTTTATGGATTGATACCGTCTCATATCATCTCAATCCAGAATTAATCATAAGGACTTTTGCCATTTATATATCAAAGTAAATAAATTACAAAACGGTAAAAGGCAATTTCATTACAACATAGTTAATTTTGTACAAAAACATAATGTCTTTTTACAAACAGTGACGCTATGGGTCATAACTGTCCAATAATCTCCCACTTGGCCTATAGCCAGTCACTCAAGCATTTAATACATGAACTATGTACATGTCGCTCAAACTTTTGCTGAGGAATAGCTTTGTCAACGGATCTGCCATGTTGTCATCTGATGCGACCTTCTCGACCTTCATATCGCCACGATGTATGATCTCTCGAATCAGATGGAAACGTCGAAGAACATGCTTGGATCGTTGATGAGACTGTGGTTCATTAGCCTGCGCTATAGCCTCGTTATTGTCACAATACAATGGAACGGGCTCAGTTGCTAACAGAACTACTCCAAATCCAATTAGGAATTTTCGGATCCAAACTACTTCCTTTGCTGCTTCAGCTGCAGCAATGTACTCCGCTTCTGTTGTTGAATCGGCAACAGTCTCTTGCTTGGAAGATTTCCAGCTCACTGCTCCGTTATTCAAACAAAATATATACCCGGATTGCGACTTGCAGTCGTCTTTGTCGGTTTGGAAACTTGCATCGGTATACCCAGTTACCTCAAGTTCTCCATCTCCATAGATTAAGAAAGCATCATTAGTTCGTCTAAGATACTTAAGGATATTCTTAACCGCCATCTAGTGACCTTCACCTGGATTGGCCTGATATCGACTACACATGCTCAAAGCATATGAGACATCAGGTCGCGTATATATCATGGCAAATATGATCGATCCGACTGCCGAGGCGAATGGTATCCGACTCATCTTGTCTCTCTCATCTTGAGTTTTAGGACACATGTCCTTAGATAGATAGACATCATGTGACACTGGCAACAGTCTCCTTTTAGACCGATCCATGTTGAATCTCTTCAACACTTTGTCAATATATGTACTCTGGGAGAGTCCAAGCAGTTTTCTAGATCTATCCCGGTAGATCTTTATTCCCAGAATAAAGGCGTCTTCTCCCAGATCTTTCATTGAGAATTTCAATGAAAGCCAAGCTTTCACCGACGTTAGTATGAGAATGTCATTGCCTATAAGCAATACATCGTCAACATAAAGGACAATAAAAGTCAGTGCTCTCCCATTAACCTTCTTATATACACAAGGATCATCTTCGTTTTGAATGAAATTATATTCTTTTATGATCTCATCAAAACGTTGGTTTCATGACCGTGATGCTTGCTTCAGTCCATAAATGGACCGATTTAACTTAGAAACCTTGTTTGCAAGTCTAGGCATGATAAAACCGTCAGGTTGTTGCATATAAACATCCTCCAAAAGGTTTTCGTTAAAGAAAGCGGTTTTAACGTCCATCTGTCATATCTCGTAATCAAAATATGCAGCAATTGCAAGAATTATCCGAATGGATTTAATCATGGCAACGGGTGAGAAAGTTTCGTCGTAATCGACACCATATCGTTGACGATACCCCTTCGCTACAAGCCTAGCTTTGTACGTTTGTACGTTGCCATCCATGTCGGTCTTCTTCTTGAAGACCCATTTGCAACCAATAGGCTTTACGCCTTCTGGTGCATCAAACAGTGTCCAAACTTGGTTGGTGTACATGGAATCCATTTCGGACTTCATGGCTTCTTGCCATAAATTGGAATCGATATCTTATATCGCTTCTTCATACGTAGCCGGTTCATTATCCTCAATGAGATTAATATCTACATGAGGTGAGCCATACCTATCAGGTTGTTTCCTGACTCTCTCCGATCTACGCGGTCCTTGTGTAATAGAAGATTATGGTACAGTCTCATCCCGGATGGACTGTTCTTGTTCCGTTGAGGATTCTATGCCAGGACAATATCACTCCGATTTTCATCGAGTTCTACTTTCCTCCCACTAACCACTGCATTTAGGAATTCCTTCTCAAGGAAAACCGCATGTAGAGCAACAAATACTTTGTTCTTTCGTGGGTGATAGAAGTAATATCCTTTGGTTTCCCTAGGATATCCTACGAATAGGCATTTATCCGATTTGGGCTCAAGTTTAGTACCTTCCAAACGTTTGACGTATGCCCAGCATCCCCAAATCTTCAGGAATGAGAAACCCGGTTTCTTTCCTGTCCATATCTCATATAGTGTCTGTTGTACAGACTTTGACGGAACCTTATTCAAAATAAGAATTGCATTGTTTAATGCATGTCCCCAAAAGGAAACATGTAGCTCAGTGCGACTCATCATAGACCTAACCATGTCCAACAAGGTTCAGTTTCTCCGTTCGGACACATCGTTTAATTGCGGTGTTCCAGGAGGAGTCCACTATGAAAGAATACCATATTCTTTCAAGTAATCTAGAAACTCATTGCTCAAGTATTCGCCACCACGGTCCGACCGTAATGTCTTTATACTCTTGCCGGTCTGTTTTTCAACTTCGTGTCAAAACTCTTTGAATTTCTCAAAAGTTTCCGACTTGTGTCTCATAAGATACACATAACCATAACGCGATGCATCATCCGTAAAGGTTATGAAGTATTCATATCCACCTCTAGTCTGGCTAGACATGGGCCCACATACGTCACTATGAACGAGGGCTAACAGTTCAGTGGCGCGTTCACCTTTACCGCTAAAAGGTGATTTAGGCATTTTGCCTAATAAGCAAGATTCGCAGACGTCATATGAATTTAGATCAAATCCGTCCAAGTACCCACTCTTCGAAAGTGTGGATATGCGAGTCTTGTTTATGTGTCCCAGACGACATGCCACATATAAGTTTCATCTTTTATTACTCATTTTAAGACTTTTGTTTGTTATATTATATGTTTGAGATTGATTTATATTCAAATATAAAGACCATTATTGCAACAGCAGTGAAAAATTTCTACATCATTTTTATACACAAAAACACCCAATGTTCCTGAATACAAAAGTATACCCACATTGGGTTAACAAAGATACAAAAATAATATTCCTAGTCAAATTAGGTACATAATAACAGTCATTAAGTTCAAGTACATGCCCCGATGGCAGTTCTAAAACAAAAGTGCCAATGGCCAAAACGGTGACTGGTGCCCCATTTCCAACGCGTAGATCAATCTCCCCTAAGGCCAGTCTCCTGCTAATCCACAGATCCTGCACATCAGTACATATGTGAGTACCACAACCAGAATCAAAAATCCAATTTTTAAAACTAGAAATAGTTATGTTTATTTCAATAACAAACATACCTGAAGCCGGTGCCTTGCCTGCTTTAATCTCCTTCTGGAGCACCTTGTACTCGCGGCAGTCACGCTTCCAGTGACCCCGCTTGCCGCATTGGAGGCAAACATCCTGAGATTTGTCCTTAGGCTTCCCAGAAGCTTTTGAGGATTTGGCATTGCCCTTTTCTTTTATGCTTCTTCTTCTTCACACCTCCAGTCACCTTGGGCCCAGCCCTCGGTGTCTGAGATGTTGAAGCAAAGTGCACCTCGCGCTTGTTGCCCTTAAGCAGCTCCCTTTCAGCTTCCTTGAGAATTGACAACAACTCTCCAAGAGTATCATCAGTGTTCATCAGGTTATAGCTTATGATGAACTGTTTCCATGTGTCGGGGAGAGATTGGCAAGATCATATCTATGGTAATCTCAGCCTCTAAGACTATCCCTATCTTAGCCAGCTCATCTATGTCAGCAATCATCTGTGCCACATGGGACTCAACAGACATGCCTCTGACATACGTGAACGGAAGAGCTTCTTCACTAACTCATATCTCTGCGACCTTCGGTTAGATCGGTGAAGATCGTGCAACCTCGCCAACATGTTATAGGGATCCAAGTCCCTATTCTGTCGACGGAAATGTTGAGTCATAGCAGCAAGCATAATAGACTGAGCAGTATCATTATCATCGCTGTGAGTCTTCCAAAGCTCCAGCTCAAGTAACTGATCAGGTTTGGGCTTAGGCCCAAGAGGTCCTGTATAGTATATAGCAGCCTCTCGGCTCCAAGGACTATCCTCAGATTCATTTCCTAATCGGCAAAGTTCGTGCCCTTGAAGACATTTTCACCCATGATAATGTCTCGGACATTTCCCTTCCTGTCATCTTGATTACGATAGTCTAACTATCTAATCAATGATATATGGGTACAGTCTAACTGTTACAAGAAAAATAACATTATATTAGTCCAACTAATAAAATAATTTTGACGAAATAATATGAAAGCGCGTAAAGCTAAGTATCTGAATGAAATTGCAAATTCAATACTAGCCTCCCACTATTTTTCGGCGAGCCTCTAACCCTCTGTCGAGTACTCGGGAAACCCAGTTCCTAGTGGGCTATGATCCCGTTAAATAACACACAACCTTGACTTGGCCAACAAGTTGTATGATATTTAACTAGGTAGATCTCGAAGATCAATTGGATCTAATCCAATTTCTAGATCTGGTAGGTAGACATCCAAGTCCGAAACAATATATACAATATATGCCAATATATCCGATATATTTTCCTAACCTTTTTCCTCTGAATCAACTAAGCCTTGGCTTTGGCACAACAAGCTTAATGATTCCTGTTAAGCGGGACCCATTGACATGGAAAGCTTCGATGTCGATGGACAAGAAGTGATTTGACTTTGGCAACAACAAATCACGACTTGGACAAGACACTGATATGAAAAAAAACTCTCATGATTCAAACACATCCGCAATTGACAAAGGTCTTGACTTTGGCCAACAAACCAATGTCAACTTTGGATCTTGAGTAAGAATCACTCAACGGAAGGAAATAACGCTTAATATGTTTTGAGGGTTTTTCGCGTAAATTGGCAACCAATTTATTATCTTTGTTAAGGTCTCATCATACACCCTTAAGCATGCATTTCTAAAAGTATAATAAGGTGCGGAAAGTAAACTAATAACGATATGCGGATGAATATTTAAACAGATTGTCCTAGAACAAATCGCTCCATTTCCTCTCCCCGGCTAGCAATTATTCTACTTCTACCAATTACATAATACAATAAGAGAAACCTCATTAACATTGAGGGGAATTAGGTGAGAAGAGAATACAAAGAAATAATGAGATAGAAGGCTGGACACGCAGGTCCAATTTATAAATTATGAATTTACAGCAATTTCTAAAATTACCTTTTCCCTTCTAATATCCATCGATATACGCTATTCATACATCAAATCCATGTATTCATTCAAGCATGTTATTCATTCAAACTAATCAAATTAATTATCTTTGAATATTAGTGATCATCAAATGTTCAAACAATGATTTGATTTGCGCGATTCCAACTCGTTTGAGAATAAGTACTTAAAGTACGAATTCTTGAATTATATCGAACTACTTGTTAAATCTAATTTAATTTGTATTCAATACTAATTCATGAATTTAATTCCAAATTAAATATCTACACTTTTTAATGCGCTTTAACGACTAAGATTTCAAATCTAATCTTATCGGGTGTCAAAGCCCAACTAACATCCAATGTCGTTTATTTAAAGTCGATGGGCTTTCAATTGATTTTGTAAGGCATGGGCTTTGGTCAATATAGGTCAAACCCAATTACCAAGCCCAATTGAGGAATCACCCTCTCATATGCCAAAAAACCAATTTTAGCCCATAAGGCCCAATTAAACTTTTAAAGCCCATTTATTACATTTGGACTTAATGGAATGATTAGGCCCAATTTGGATCCAATCCAATTGCCTAAACCAACTTGGCCCAACCAAGCCCATTATGCCCAAATATAACATTTTCAAGCCCAATTCAAAATTAAGCCCAATTAACCAAATTTTAAAATTCCAAATTTATAACTTAATTCATTAAAGTGTAATACATCAATTAATTAACTAAATCAATATTTCAAAATACAATTTAACCAATTAATTATGTATCTTATTTGTTCAACTAATGTCCAACATTCTTGAATCAAAAATCAAGTCCATACATGCTAATTTGTTCTCGGCAAGGTAAGGATTTTTGTCCGATTCATTTTTCAATCCGATCGAATTACAAATCGACATTTCCAATTCGTTTCAAGTCATCCAATGATCATCAAAACAAAAAATACCAAGACTTCCAAGGGTAATACATATTCGGCCAAGCCATTTTGGGTGAAAATTTGATCCAATCCATTTTTCTCAAAATTGATCACAAACAACTCAAAGTCATCCATCCATAAGCATGCTCAAACAAGTAATTTATTCAAAATATGCTCAAAATCAATTTACCCAAATTTTACCCTAAAATATTTCATGCTTAAACCTGGCTCTGATACCATTGTTGGTTTCTATTGATGTCCCAAGATCATATTAAGCCACGAAATAGAATGAATACTATTAAGAAATGTGGCAGAAACACACTTACAATGATCGGATTGGATGTGATGCTCAACAAAAATTTTCTCCTTCTCTTTGAGGTGTATTCGGCCAAGCCCTTATTTTGTTGATGATGATCTACAAGCTCCAAGCTTTAATGGAAATACATGCTCTAAGATAAGCTTCTCTATCACCTTGTTTGATCCTTTGAATGTGCTAGCAAAAGATGAAAGAAAATCCATTCTTCCTTCACCTTGATGGAGCTCACGGTAATGCAAGAAATGGAGAGAGAGAGAGTTCTGTTTTTTTTTTATCTTATGTTTCCAAAACCGTATCTCAAAATAATTACCAAATTTTGGTAAATAGCTTACAAAAAGTCAGAGCCAATTTTGGCTCCAAAATTGTAATAAATGATCTCAACTACTTGCATCATGAATAGTGACAGCATGTCACTCACAAAAGTGACTTTGACATCTATCACCTTTAAATGACAAGTGATGTGATTCGCGATGTGACTTGTGGGCCCCACTTTAATTCAAAATGCGAGTGGGCCCGCAAACACTTCCAGACTCGGTTTCGCTAATTCCGAATTAACGAACTTCTGTCGCGACGTAATTAAATAATTATGCCTAGCGAAATTACTATTCACATCGCTAACGAATTAATTCTAAATTAACTCGTTTTCCCCCGAATTAAAATCTAATTTTAATTCCGCGTCGAAATCCAATTTCGTTTAATATATCGAATATATTATTTTTTCAATTAATTCCAAATTAATCTTTCTCTCTCTTCAAATAGTACTTTATCCAAGATAAAGTCTCTCCGCAATTAATCCCAGATTAATAAAGTTTGAATCAAACGTCATCGGTGAATCTTCGGGAAACGACCCAAGAGATCCATGGATATGTTGGCAGTAAATACGGTCATCGGACTATCCGAACACGTACGTACCTCGTACTACGTTTTTACCGATTTACGAGACAAGGTTGGCTTCTAGCAAAGCGTCATGCCTACCCAATTCTCCAGAAATATTCTTAATGGAATATACGATCTATATCAGGCGTAGTATACCGTAGTATTGCGTATTGCGATCCAGTATCTGATGTCACGTGCAAGGCCTGGGGCTGGAATAGTGTCTGCCCCGTACGAAGCACATATCGGATATCAAGCAACTAGTCTCTTTGAATCGGATAATCATGACCTTGTCATATTATCCCGATGGTTGCAACATAATAGAGAACCAGTTCTGAATCCCTGCGTGATCATCATCTCCATATGTCTGAAGTGATACTTCCGTCTTGACATCACATCCAATACACTACGATTCTCAATAAACCCAGAAGAGGCGTACACAGAACCTGTTAAAGCCCTGGACGACCAAAACTAAAGTTTACCGATAGTCGCAAGTACTAGAGATGCAAGTCTTAGGTTAAGACCAAATACACCTACCCTGAAGCGGACTCCCATAGACACATATACATACTACCAATGGGATTCTGTGAGGTCTATCCAGAGCAAAGCTTTTTCCGTACCATCGGTAAAACACAACCTCATATCACACTTGCATAAGTATCCAATACTTAAATATATGAGAACTATGTCGTTATGCCCTCACAACGCGCACAAGTGCAATACTAGTCTTTCCGCATTATCGATGTCCAATCTCGATAATACTACGACTAGGATATTTAATGATTAAACCTTTATGGATTGATACTGTCTCATATCATCTCAATCCGGAATTAATCATAAGGACTTTTACCATTTATATATCAAAGTAAATAAATTACAAAACAGTAAAAGGAAATTTCATTACAACATAGTTAATTTTGTACAAAAACCATAATGTCTTTTACAAACATTGACGCTATGGGTCATAACTGTCCAACAGACAATGCCATGTTTAAGTGTGGGGGTAGTTGTTTGTTTATTTTATTCTTACTCTATCATGTTTATTTCCTGATATTTTTTTTGTTTGATGCATGTTTGTTTTCTGCATGTTTTAAAATCAAAAAAAAAAGGAAAAAATGTCTTATGATGAGGTTGTTTGTCTGAGTATGAAATCTTAGGAAACGATAAGGGCTAACTTCATTTTTATCTTATACTTAAATAGAATATCTAGATCAAACTCTCATGCACTAGAAAATAGTTCTATAATAGTGAGATACTAAGGAATCAATAAAGTGACTAGTTGAAAGAATCGATGAATGGTGAATGACCGTTTGCCTGAATAATTGTTTATGTCTGCATTCAATTATGATGTGTGGTATGATATTAGTATTACTTTAAAAAAAAGACCATTTATAACCGATAAGCTTGAAGCTACCCATGGGCGAGTATAGGACCAACATGAGGAGAAATGCTACTTTAAAGGGTAGGTGAGTCTAAAAAATAAAAAAAAAAAAAAAAAAAAAAAAAAAAAACCCTTTCATACCACACTAAGTGCATATAGATGTACAGAATAATCTTTTAGATATTCAGGTTGGTTAGACCCATCGATTACCTAGTTTTGAGATGAAATCACCGAGTTAATTCATTTAGGATCAAAGCTGTGAGTAGATATATTTACACACACACACCTGGAGTCTGATTTAAACGGTTTATTCAAAGAAATGGATTTTAGCCATAGTGTGCATTTTGAAGGTTCCTTCAATTTCTTTGCTGGACATTCTGTGAGGACATTATGTATATAACTACCATAATTATTTGTTTTGTTTCTTGTATATTGTTATTTAGTTTTGTATAATTACATGTGCATTTAATTAACGTTTGTGGGTATCGTCGCTGTAAATCCTCACGAGACTTTAACTCGTCCACTAGGGCCACCTAGGGGTGTAAAGGCTTGTTGCATACACTAAATATAATCATGATCCCTAAGAAAATGGCTTAGGTTACTTTAGTTTTAGTTTGTTTATTTCATTTCACTTTTTGTTTTGCTCGAGGACTAGCAAAATTTTAAGTTTCGGGGTGTGACAAACAGTGAATATGTTAGTATTTACCGCCCATTTAACTTGATGTTTTGTTAGTTATCTCGAGTCTTACAAGCGTTTTGATGTGTTTTGGGTCATTTTGCAGATAAAAATAATATTGAGACTCAATGGAATCAAAATATGGGACAAATAGGGGGCAAAATTATAACTCAGTTGCGCGTCCCGACGTCGGAACGTGCGTCGCGATGATTGGAAGTAATATGTGCTAAATTGGAAACATTAGCATGTCACAATGCTAAAATTTGAGCGTCACGATGCTGATCCACTCGTGTCGCGACGCAACCTTGAGAGTCGAGACACGTCAAAGAACAAAACTGAGACAAAATGTGCTGAAAGATGAGCGTCGCGACTCTAGACTTTGCGTATCGCGACGTTGACTTCTTAAGACATGCGCGTCGCGATGCTGAGACTTGCCCGTCGCGACGCCCCCATGCATTTCAGACTTTTCAGGAAGTGTACTCAAGAAGGAACCACAACCCTCTATATAAGAAAGTTTGTTCCAAGCCTTAAAGAAGTTTTGACAGAGTCTCAAACCCTACTTCCAGAGCTTCCAAAGTGATTTTGAGTGAAGGCAAAGCACATCAAGCATCATAAAACATTGGGATTCAACATCAAAGAAGAGAAAGGTTTTGATCTTCAATAGAGTTTATTCTTTCCTTCTCTTTTATGATGTTTTGTTTAACATTGATTATTTATTTAGTAATCTCAGCTATCTATTTATGTTGTAACTAATTATCTTATCTAGGGTTGTGATGAAACCCAATATTGATGATTTTATAAATTGAATTACTTTATATCTTGTGTGACGTTTGGCTTATTTATTAAATTTAGATCTTAATGCTTCGTGTTGATTGATCACCAATAAGATTGTTGTGGTAAATTTAGATGAACTTGAAAAAGGGATTTTAGGTTTAGCCTTAGATTCAATAGCACACGATTTCATTTTAAGGGATTTTTCTCCAGGATAGAAATATACATGTAGGGCGGGTGTAGCCATAATTGGAACTTAACCTTAATAAATTTGGGGTTTCTTAGTTAATATAGAAATAAAGTTAAATGAGTTACTTTGAATATTTGCATTCGACCATCAAAAGAGGCTTGTTGATACATTCATGTTCTAGGTTAATAAGTCAATATATTGCACAAGTATAAGGTAATCAATTCATCTTTAGAAGAGAATATGTGAGGATTCACAACCCTGGATATTTTCATATCATTGATTAACTTTGGAATCTATCATATTTTTATTTATTGTTTTAGATAAAATCATCATCCAACCAACAACTACAATCAATTTCAATTAGATGTTTGTAGGAAATTAGCTTCAATAATTAATAGCATAAGTAATAAGTCCTCGTAAGATAGATACATTTTATACTACTTGAGCGATACGTGCGCTTGTGTAACGTGTGAAAATCGTAATCACTCAATAATAAAACACACAAGAGCTTGTTTTCCACGAAATCTCAGTGAGAGCATGAAAATTTTGCTGAGGATTGCAAATGCAATTGTTGAAGACATTTGCATGTGGAGGGGACCATCAACCGAAAGGTGGATGACAACCCTCCACCATATATTTTTTTCTTTTTTTTGTTTTTTTGTTTTTGTTTTTTTGTCTTTAAGAATTACATAGAGCACACTTTGGATTTTTCATCAATTTCGGCCTTGAAAACCTTATAAGTAGAAATTTTTGTAAATAGTAAAGTTGTCGATATTTGAGTTTTCTTTCATCTGGAACAAGAATGAACGCAAAAGATAAATGCGAGAGAATGTTTGCATAAACTATGAGAAATTTTATAGAACAAATGATGTGGTTGAGCGGTTGAGGAAGGTCATTAAGCTTGTGGAAAGGTCCTTGTAACTGAAGTTACCTACAAGTACACACAATAAGCAATCTCTATACCCAAAAGGGGTGCTGAATTGGGTAATGACCTAATATTACGAAAATATAAATATTTTCGATTTTACGCTATTAAGCTAATAGCTTCATCAATTTAAGCTTAGTGATCAATTTCTCAAATTAATGTATTTAACAATTAATACCCAAAAGCAAGCTTTTAATTAATATGTTAATAAAAAATTAAAGTTGCGATAATTAAAAGTTAAGCGATAGAGAAATTGACACTTGTGATTTATAGTGGTTTGGCCTACAATGCCTACGTCCACTCCTCCAAGCCACGCTTGAAGCTTTCCACTAAGTTGAATTCTCAACTTACACCGAGTTTTCTAGGGCTCACTCGCAACCAAGAATTTTATCCTTTAAGTTCACTCCAAACATTTACAGAAGAGTTTTCCAATGGCTCACTATCAAACCTTTACAATGAGTTTTGTTTCTAGGCTTACTCACAACCTTTACACAAATTATCATTTGAGTATACTCACTCAACAAGAGATTTCCAACCCATAAGTGATTAAGATAAAAAGATTTTACAACACACTTGGGCACTCACAAAAGATAAAAAGATTAATGTTGTGAGTTACTAACCTAAGAATTCTAAGCTCACTACAAATGTATATGAAGGTGTAGTGTGTGAGCTTGATGATGAGAGTGTATGATTATGAAAGTTTAGTAAACTCTCTGTTTTTTCCTTATAGAAAATTATACGAATGTGAAAGAACTTAGCAAAAACGAAATAGGGACTCAATTTATAGAGAAAATGAAAGCAGTCTATGTTGTTTGCGCTGAGGCTAGTATGTTAGGCTGTCATTACAACGACTATAAAATATTACCGTTGGACACCGGTAAGCGAAAACACGACCGAATTAATTACCAGTATGGAGACTGGTATGAAACTTGACAATTCTAGAGAGCATGTAAAATCAGAAGGCTGACCGGTATGAATGTTGGTATGCTCTAGTCCGATTCCAGTAACCGTGCAAACTCCACACTAACAGGTATGGGTGACCGGTATGGAGTAGCCCGATTTCAGAGGCGATGCAAAACTGCTCAGAACGTATCAGGGACACCAGTATGCCGGTGTGGGGGACCGGTATGCCGGTCTTAGTGCCAAAATGTAGGATTTAAAAAATTTAAAAATATTTTACACATGACTCTAATGTATCTAAATGAATGTGCATATGACATATGAGCTTAGAGACTTAAATTATCATTACTTATAAAGAGAGTACTAACTTAAGATCACGCAATATTTTCTTCAATAAGCATTAGTCTTCACATTCATTTACTCTTCATCACCAATTACTTTGACATCTTTTTGTAAACTCGCTAATGTGCGTCGAAGTCTCTTCCATGTTGCATCATCAAAATCTATTTTAAGTGTTATGGCACTAACAGTAATGAAAGATTTGCGAACAGTAAAAATGGTCTTTAGAAGGCTTCATCCGCCTTGGCTAGCGATGACACTTTTGACTATTAAGTTTGTGGAAAAAATGGTGGTTTTTGGAAAACACTAAAGCGAGTGACCCTGAGGAATTATATTTAAGAATATACTATATAGTTATATCTCTCAATGTTCATTACAATAATTTGTAGTTATATCGTTATAATAACTATTTTAAGGTCATTGTCATTTGTAGACATACATTTAACAATTTAAATTACAAATGCTAATAAATGGTAAGCATATAATATCATTAAATAACCAATGAATTGAGAATATATTCTTTATTTTAATAAAACGTTTTACAAATACAAAATAAATTCGCTTTCGAACACCAATTCCAACAGCGGGTTAATCAACATGAGCTCCTCCTTCTGAGCTTCATTAGACAAGCTACTCTCCCTATCTCCTTGAACATCCCTGGGAGAATCTTTTAGGTATGACAATTATTCAATTGGATTCCATCCTTCGGAATTTTCTCAAAGTCTTTCTTTTATAGCTTGACCGATATGAGATTATATTATCCTCCTCACTCAAACAAATTTTTAATGACTTCGGTAATTATAGAATCACAAATTCTTTTTATAAATTAATTTATACAAATAATGTCACATTCAATAATAGTTGAATAAAAATAAATTATGCGGGTTACGTAGATTTTTCATTCAATCAAATACTAAAAATGCCACATTAGTATGTTTTCTTAAAGAAGATTAAATAAAATGGGCTTCTTGTAGGCCCAGCTCTCAATACAATACAAAATAAAACCCATCAAGTAAGAAAATGGGCTCAATATAAAGCCCATCAACAGAATATGTGCCGGTTATTGGTGGTTACTGTCTTCGAAACCCTCGATTCTGTTTGTGTATAAGTCAGCAGCGCTTGATACTTAAAGCTCCTCCTCTGTAGAAGCAGCATCAATCAAAATGGTAATATTTTTAATCTGCACTTGTATTGTCATCTCTATCTGTTATGTTATTTCTTTAAATTATTGGATCCTGGATTGTGGGTTCTCGGTTGTTATCCCAAGTTTTTTTTTTTTGTTTGAATTATTCTTTGGATGATTTTATGAACTTGGTTTTGTTTGTTTGCTAAGAAAATCTAACCAAGAATCAATGATGAGGTTATGGGTTTTGATGGATTTGTCCTGAAATTGGCTGTGACCTATATCCAGACATAAGTCAGGTATCTACCTTTATTTGTGGTGTTTGATACGGTTACGCGTCTGGAAAATTGATGTTGCCTATCGTTACAGATGTGTTGATGCTACTTAAGCTCATATCTGCTCCATTTGGGCACCACATGTTTGTTTTAATTATAGCACTGTGTTGATGCTACGGTTACGCGTCTGGAAAATTGATGTTGCCTATCGTTACAGATGTGTTGATGCTACTTAAGCTCATATCTGCTCCATTTGGGCACCACATGTTTGTTTTAATTATAGCACTGTGTGGATTTACTGATTTAGGTTTATTGTTAGTTCAAATAGATCACGGATGATGTTTTGAATTGTTTATCTCTGGTCATGCTTTTGTCGTAGTGGGATATTTAGTTGCTTTTTGAAATCTCTTTCATTTATAGATCTTGGATATGAAATATAATGAAACATGTTAATTTGAGTGAGAGTTGATGAGAAAGTAATTACTTGGGTCTGTACTCGTTGGCATTATATCATTGTCCACTTCTGTACTATATATATACACACTTAATTTATAATCATCATGAATCAATTGTGTATATGAGACATTACATGGTGTCTTTTAATTGGATGATATTATAATCATCATGAATCAATTGTCGATATGAGACATTACATGGTGTCTTTTAATTGGATGGTGGTTTAATGACATGGACCATGCGGTGATGTTGGATTTTGGTTCTCATTGTTGATATTGCGGGGTCTCATGCAATATCTAACTTTCTGCATTAGTTTCTGGTAAGGCTTTTGAATATGGTTTAATTGATGCGTAGCCCTAACATTGAAGATAGGAAAAGACTGAACTGGTTTAGTTAGTTAAACAGAGTCATCGACTAAGGCGTTGGAAAAATAAGAATTAACTTAAGATGTGACTTGATATATCAAGGGCGGGGTGCATCTGGTTGGCTTATAAATCTTTTATGTTAGGCTGTCTATTTAGTATTATGGATAATGCTATATGATTTTAGTATGTTATCCTTTGCTGTTGAGTTGTTCAGCATTTCACAACATTTTGTTGTGAGTTGATATTTGAGTGATCTGTTTAATGGTTTTGAATGCTCAAGAGTTCTGATTCCTGCTTTATGATCTACAGCCGAAGCAGATCCACGAGATCAAGGATTTCCTTCTTACCGCAAGAAGGAAGGATGCCCGTTTAGTTAAAATCAAGAGGAGCAGGAACGTTGTTAAGTTTAAGGTTCGCTGCTCAAAGTACCTTTACACACTGTGTGTTTTTGACACTGAAAAAGCTGACAAGTTGAAGCAGTCTCTTCCTCCAGGTATATTTATCAATTGATATTTTGAAAACAAATTTATTATAGCTTCTATGGTATTTTGCTTTCATTTTACTGCACATTATTATTATTTCTGTTGTGTGGAACTCGTCTTATTTCTAGAAATGATTTGTTCCCATGAAGCAACATTGTTTCTCGTCTATTGTGCTTGTTTGACCTACATCGAAGTTTATAACAGCTATCTTTTGTAATTTTCAAGCACTGAACTTTTGATTGAAACATTAGTGAGCTTCATTATCTGGTCTGTGAGGATTTATCCATTCCCATGTGACTCGTTCCCTTGAAGCAAAAGTAATCGTGCTGCTTATTATAAATCTTTCCCTCAACTCTTTGCTTGGAGAATTGGGATAATACATGAGCAGCTATAGTTCTGCTGTTGATATAACTTAAAATTGCTTATTTCTCGGTAACAATCCGGCCGTGTGATGAGTTAAAACAAAAGGGCTTGTGCTCGACTGCATGTTAGTTGTGTTTCGTCATGTACGTCTAGCTTAATTGTTTTTCTTCTTCATGTTAGGTTTGAGTGTCCAGGACCTGTGAAGAAATTCATCTGAGTCGAAGATCTTTTAAGTGGAAGAAATTCTGTTTTGTACTACTTGTTATCTTTTTACCTTGAAATCTTTAGGCCTTAAATCTCAAATACTCTGATTGATAAATGTTATTGTTTTTCATTAGTATTCTGGGGAGCTTTCTGCTATATTTGGCATGATTTGTATATCACTTTAATTTTTCAATGGTCAAGTCAGAAAATATTAGGTGTGGCTAATGAATCCTCCATGACCCGAATGAAAATATGATAGATTCATAATTGGTTCATTTATTAAACGAATTTTAATATTATGGTTCATATTCGATTCGTTTAATAAAAAAAAATTTAAACGAATATTTGTTTAGTGTTGATGATTTGATGACATAAATTATCTTATTTTATTTATATTAATACTTCATAAGCGTAAATGTATAAATTGAAATATATTGTTAATAAATTTAATGAAAATGACAATTAAATCTAGGCAATATTATTTTTTTCTATGAAAATGAACAATAACTTTTTGAATTAATTGAAAAATAATAAAATTAGTAAAAGGATAGTATTAAACAAATAAATGAATCTATATGTTCAAATTCGTATTCGATTAGTTTATTAAATAAATTGAATTGATTCACTTATTAAACAAATAAATTTTTCCAAATTCATATCTTTTGATGCAAATCGAATCGAATGAATAAATGAATTCTGACTCAAATTATCATCCTTACAAATATGACTCTTTTTCATTTGAGAAATTAGTAATTATTTTTTAACATCCGAGCTATTTCAATTTAATATTTTTAACTTAAATTTAAACATAAAATATAATCATTGATTTAATTCAATTTTATATAAAAATATAATAATATTTAATGATATAAATTCATCTACTATTGAATTGCATAACATCAAATAATTTTGTTTAAAAATTTGAGTAATTTTCTAGGATGACATTATTGAATAGGTGAGATATTTCAAATTTAATGTGTTTTGATGTTAGATGTGATCTTAATCATTATATATTTATTATAATTTTTTTAATTGAAATAGTAAAGTCAATGTCACAAATCTTGAAATGATATGGTGTGAGTCAAGTATAGTTCCAAGTATATCCTTAGGCACTTTCAAAGACTTTGACTTCACAAAACTACCCTCCCGTAAACGTCTCATCTTATAAGACTATATACAACGTAACAGAATATCCATTTCCCCATGACACATTTTTTCACACAGAAGTCGGGGCCAAATTAGGCTTTCCATCTAGAAAACGAGGGCATTATCGGTATATTTATCCCAAAATTAAACAAACTTTTTCTATCCTCTCCTGATTCGAGAGAGTGTTAGTTAACCCAACGACTTCAATATAAATTAATTAAAACGTGATTTTTATAGCTTAGTTATATATAATCACATTGATCTCAGTTTTAGTTACAGTCACACTGAAATCAATTTTTAAAACACGATTGAATTTAATATAAATGAGTTAAAATGTGATTTATATAAAATTTGATTGAGGTCATTGTGAATATAACTGAATTCAATTGTGCTTTAGGTAAAATGTGACTATAACTGAGCTTCATATGACTTAAAAAAATGTGCATATGTCTGGGTTCAATGTAATTGTATTGTCAATGAGTTCAATGTGATTTAAGAAAAATATGATTGTAACTGAGCTCAAAATTATTTAAATAAAATGTGATAGTTATGTAATATATACGGTGTAACAATTTTAGTGTTGATTTAGACTTTGCCAAAGTATAAATTTTATAAGGATTCATTGATGAAAGTTGTGAGTATATATATTAAGTATATGTAAAATTTTACAAATTACAATTTGAAATTCAAATAAAAAAAATATGAGTGAAAACAGTTAGTATAAAATCATCAACTCTATTATAAATATAAGAGTATTTTGACCTATTTTTTCTGTCAAAATATATCAATCATGATATTTATTTTAAATATTATGATTTGTAAATTAATAATATGAAATTTTTTTCCATAAAATATTTTATAATTTGAGAGATATTTAATTTTGAAATTAAAGTTAAATTTAAAAATAAGGTTTAATTTCTTTTTAAGTTCACGAGCGCGTGTCCCATTTCATTTGATAAATCTGAATTTATTTCCCCCCCTCTTGCCCATTTTTTTTTTGAATTATTACAAACTACATATATTACAATATGCTATCAACTGGGATTCTAGATACATACAATTATAGCACTGTCCAGAAATCAACCGAGACGTAGCTCGGGACTTACAAATTCTAAATCAGCCAAGACACAACTTGGGAATCAACTCACATATAGGAGAACTTCTTCCTCCTAAAGATGAAGGTTTGAGTCCACACTACTTTTGTGGGGACTCAAACTCATATCTCTCACTAAACATGGGTTATCAATGAGGTCACTATCTCATTGGCCCCACTCTCGCCAAATTTGAATCAACTCTTGCATGATTAAATGAGAAAGTTTTGACTTTTGAGGGACTTGGTTAAATAATAAAGAAAGTTGCGTGATTGGGTTGTTAGTTGTTTCAGTAAAACCCCTTTATCATTTTATGCAAATTTACATACGTGGCGAGAACAACTTCCTTTTTTTTTTTCTTTTTTTTTTTCCTTTTTTTATATTTTTGTTAAAGGTGTTGGACATAACTTTTTTTTTTTGGAATCGTTGGAATTTCAGCCGCCAAACCACCAATTACGGACTTAAGCGAAGCAGTCCCTGGCTATCTCAGACTCTTACAAGAAACGCACACCCTGGACTCGGACACAGGACCTCAATGTGAGATCCTAAACCTTATACCACCAAGTCACGCTAATTGAGAACGTGTTGGACATAACACACTTTAAATAGAGATGACAAAATACGGATCCGGATCCATATTAAATTTTATGTATCCGAATCCACATTAATTTTATTAATGCAGATCTTATCCATGCGAATTTCTGAATTTCCGGATCCATAAAAAATCTAGAATTTTATTTTTTATTTTTAAATTATTTAATTTTAAACCTCCAAACTTAAATAAAATAATATTTATAATTAAGCAATATCGTTTTAACATCCAAAATAATATATACAATTTAAAATTCATCAAAATATTACAAATATAAATATATAATAAAATAATAAATAAAATTACACTAAATTTTTTATTATATTATTTCCGGATTCGGATAACCGGACTCATTTGGATTCAAATATGTATGGATCTTTAAAACCTGAATCTGGATCCGTATTTTTACTGATGCGTATCTGAATCTTTTTAGAACCGAGCTGGATCCAATTACTATTGATATCACTACCTTCGACATGAAAATGAGCCAAAATTGTCACATTTTTCTAAATTTCTATCATAGCACCTAGACCCGGCCACGGTTATGATTCAAAATCGTAATCGAACCGGTCAAAATAGTAACAAAATTGGTCATCGGTTAGGGTAAACCGTAACTAAACCGATCACCATCGATTCGGTTACGGTTTACATAAATTTAAAATTTCCTAATCGGTTCAGTTACGGTTAATCGTACGGTCACAGTTCAACTTGAATCATAATCGTACGATTCGGTTGTGATTTCTAACCGTAACCGAACCGAGCCAACCCTGATAGCACATATTATTTTTATTTTTTTGTATTGCACCATTTTTTTTTATAAAATAATAATAATTTATTTTGACAAACTCATTGTTTCCACTTTGATGAGCGACCAATATAAGTATATTTTATCGCCCTTCTTTCTTAATATTTTATATGTATTTCGAGTTGTATAAGCGCTTAGAACTGTTTTGGGTATGTTTTGCAGGTTAAAATTAGATCACAACTTAAACGAACTTAACGAGGGATGAATTGGCAATTTTTGAGCATATTGGGGGAAAATTTTGAAGTCACCAGCGCGTCCCGACTATGGACAGCATGTCAAGACACGCACACGAAGAGAATTCAGGTAGAGAACATTACTTGGTGGTGCGTCACAACGCTCATCCAGGCATGTCGTGATGCGCCGATGATGACAATGAGAGTTGCAACGCACAGTCAGCGCGTTGCAACACGGGTGATTTGGTCATAGTTCGTCCAGGACTTAATTTTTAAGAAGGAAAGACCCACAGACCTCCTATATAAGTACAAGTACGCCCCAAAACCTATTATCAAACCTCAAAAAATAATTTTGGAGTCCCAGGGCATTAAAGAACACCTACAGTAAGACAACAATGAGTGTTTCAACTAGTGCTGAAGTTTAAGCCCTAGTTATGGGTGTACAAGTGCGCCCCATTTGTGGGTGTCGTCGTTGTAAGTCCTCACGATACTACAACTCATCCACTAGGGCCATTTAGAGATTTAAAGACTTGTTGTATATGGTAAATGCAATCGTGATCCCTACGAAAGTGACTTATATTAATTTATTTTTAGTTTATTTATTTTATTTTTATTTATTTTGCTCAAGGATTAGCAAAATTTTAAGTTTGAGGGTGTGATGAGCGTTCAATTTACGTATAATTTATCACCCCTACGTCTTAAGGTTTAGTGTGTATTTCGAGTTGTATGAATGATTTGAGGTGTTTTGGGTATGTTTTGCAGGTTAAAATTAGATCACGACTCAAACTGACTTAACAGGTATTGAAATGGTAATTTTGGAGCACATTTGGGACAAATTTCGGAGTCACCAGCGCATCCTGACATTGGACAGTGCATCGAGACGTGCATATGAAGAGAATTCAAAAAGAGAGCATTACTCGGTGGCGCGTTGTGACGTCCATCCAGGCTCATCACGACTTATTGATTATGATAATGAGAGTCGCTATGTGCATTCAGCGTGTCATAACATGAGTGATTTGGTCTTAGTTCATTCAAAACTCAGTTTTTAAGAAATAATGACCCCCCGGAGTTCCTATATAAGCACAAGTGCACCCCAAAACTTATTATCAAGCCTCATAATATAATTTTGGAGACCTGTAGTATAAAAGAACACCTAAAACAAGACAATGATGAGTGTTTCAATTGGTACTGGAGTTTGAAGGCGAAGACTGTAACAATAGTTCTCTCTTCCATTTTCTTTCTAGTTTATCTTTTATGAGTTCTTGTTTTGTATCTATAATGGGTAGCATATTTTTATTGATTGTCATGAGTAGCTAAATCATTATTCTATGGTTCTAATGGATCTCAATCACATGTTTATTAATTATGTTGTATATTTTTATTCTTTTGGGTTTAATATTTATTATTTATTATTCTTTGGGCTTTGATGCATATTTTATTTGTCTGGCCAACAATAGAATAGTCTTAGTATATCCTTAGGAACTCGACGGATGGAATTTGGATTAGCTATGAGAATAATATCGCGTGATCTAGTTCTTTTGAATAGACTTCCCTTCATGATAGAAATATATTTTTCGAGCATGCGTAGCCACTATTAGAACATGATCTTAATGAATTTGGTTTAAATTAAGTAACATAAACATATAGTTAATTGGTTTAAATCTGAATATATTCACTTGACCATCAAAAGACACTTGTAAATAATTTAGTATTCTCGGTTAATAATTCTTAACAACTCAATTGAATGAAAAATGCTTGAACCCATTGTTTGCATACTTAGGTGAAGTTATAATCCTAGGTTATTCTCTCATATAAAGTTTATCTCTAAAATTATTATTTGCTATTTAATACTTTTCGTTAATTTCAGATTAATCACTCATTTCTCAATCAATAGTTTAGTTTAAATTAAGTAGGTTAATCTTGGTATTAATAGGAGAAATAATAAGTTCACGAAGGTACGATATCTGTCATTCTATCATTATATTACTTGAGTGATACATGCGGTATAAAATCGCGATCACGCCTCATGTCAAAATAATAATGTTGTATTTAATTTAACTGGAGACATAGAAATGTGTCACCAATCATTACTTAACATGGTGTAGATGTTAGTTGATTTTATTTTTAACATTAATATGATAATATACTCCACTTATATTTGATAACTCATCCATAACAAAATTATTACTTTTTGGAGGAAGGGAGAATGATCGGAGATTTTCATGTCAACATTTTCTTAATAATATGTGTTAATGATGATTATTGGGGCTAAGTGTTGACATCGGATCAAGAAGGGCATGAAGGTAATTTCAAGTTCAGAACACGGTAGTCCGAGAACATTAGTAAGAGATATCTGGTCCAGCTGAATGGTCGAGCTTAGTCTACATTCTTTGACCGACCTGGAGAGTGTGATTGTTCACTAAGATCAGTATCCGAGGACTGCGGGTCTGGCCCGACCAATATAGCTAGGAAGGGCGGGATAGTTTCAGCTCAGCCATTCGACCTCGTGGGGGAGGGCGGTTTAGTATTGCTCAGGTCAGGATTACCAGTATAAGCACAGCTCGGCAACTTGCAATCTTCATAAAGCTTAGACGTGACAGGGCAACTTGTGGGGTTATCTTTTGGCACACGCCTCCGAGTGAACGGTTGGATACATGCTGACATCATAATTATTGCGTGTGGCAGTAAACAAACAGAGTGATTTAATGAAATATCAGATGACAGGTTTTACTTTTGGCAGTGGCAGGTTTTACTTTTGGCATTTGCAGGTTTTACTTTCGGTAGAGATAGGCTCACGTGGCTGACGTCACGAGGATGGTGGAACAATGGTTATTTTCCTTAGTATTTAAAGAGGTTGACGGCACTTTTGTAAGGGTTAGAAAAATTACTTTCAAGCATTACTTGTAAAAATCGAGAGAATACCGCGACCATACCCGACCATTTATAAAAAAGGAGATCGGCTAAACCCAACCTATAGGAAACGACTTTCCTTAGCGCGGCGGAAGTTGCTTGTGGTGGCACCGGGTCCAGTATGGATCTTCAAAATTTTCTTTGCCTTCTTCATTTGTTGTAGTAGCCAAGATCAATCATTTGGTGTCCAACACTTGGATCAACCACTCGATCTTCCGAACTATGACTCGAAACCAACAAACCGAAGTGTGGGCTTCACTCACTAAGATTAAACCTCTAAATTATTTAGAGATTTAAGATGTCACAATGGTGTTTGGCTTTAGGAATTTCACAACACTTGTGAATGCTAGAACTCTCTCTATTTTCTCTAAAATCTTTTCTCACAACAATTGTGTGAATGAATGCAAAGTGTTAACCTTAGGAAGTGAGAGAAATGGTAGAGATTATATTCTCTTACACAAGCTAACTAACCTTGTCATTAAGCATCTAATCCTTTCTTGCAATGGCCAACACAAAAATGTGAATGTCATACCAAAGCATAAGAAATGTTAAGCTAAAGACAATGGCTTTGTCATTAAGCATTCAATGCTTCTTTCAATGGCAAACACATGAATGTGGAGGCCATACCAAAGCATAAAATGCATTAGCTAATGACAAAACTATTAGGTGTATCCAAGCCACCTAATAGACATAATTGCTTGGATGACATGGTAAGCCATATGGCTTTGTCTCCAATGGTAAATAAAAATCAATATATTAATAATGATTTATTTACCTTCAATTATGTTGTAGTAATTATCTCATAATTATTACTAACTTGATTATCTCATAATCAAAGAATTCTAGAAAATATTAAGTTAAACTAATTTAACATAGTTTTCATTTGTGACAATAAATATTATTAATCTTATTAATAATATATAAATAAATATAATGTTAGCATATAATTAGACAATCTAATTATATTAGGTTTGCTACAGTTAATCGAGCTAGCACGGGGACCAAATGGACATACGGTTCCGAGCTCCAATAATTCCGAAATATTAACTAAACTCTTTAATAAAATATTACGAATTATTAACTCCGCGTTATTCCACTAAAAACTCGAAGTTGAACTCCTGTTACCGTAAATGGATTAAGTAAACTGAACATTTTTAGTGTCCATCGATATAGTCATTACATATAGATATAGCCTTTCACGAATATCTCATAAATAGAGCCGGGTCATAAGTCTCTTAAACTTCTCTAAATATTTTGTCTCTTAAGCACCATTGATTCTATAATGAACAATTAATTCATAACAATTATGAATATAAAATACTTTCTATTCGTAATAGAAAAGTTGAGCGCTCAAATTGTTCAAGTCCCGAATCAACTCTTAAAAGAGATATTCATCTGCTTCTCGTAAGAATGAGTGAATTCCATATCTATGTAAAATGTTCCCATCTACATACCAAATCATATCCCCAAAATACGTAGTTATTGGCTGGGAATGCAACACCAACCTCACCATAGTAAATCAAATGACATAACATGTCATGCAGGAGTTCGTAGTACACTCAGGATTAAGATCGAATCCATATATGACCATCTATTAGATAAAATGAATTTCTTCGGTTAATGGATATTAAAAGAAATTCGTATTTATCTAAGTCAAGTCCTATATGATCTTATCATAAAAGGTGCCTTCATTCCCATGTCACTACATGAATGATCCCGGATCAAGATCGTCATACAAGTATAGAATGGACCGCAACTATAGATAAATCACAAACAAAGTACCCTCCTTGTTCGCTCTCTATGGACTATTTAGATTACTAACTTTAGACTTAAATCCTCTTGTGCATCAAACATACATTAAGTCTTAAGGTACAAGAGTAATCAAGGTAAACAAGACAATTAGACAATATGCGATATAAATCAAACAACTTTGATAAAAATGAATAATGCATTTATTATTATTACAAAAATCAATTCCGTTTACAATACATGAAGCTCTAGGACATAAATCCCAACAATCTCCCACTTGGACTAGAGCAAATGAGACATGTCATGTAATCCTAAACCATTTAGGTGACCTTCAAATACTTTAGCCGATAAGGTCTTTGTAAACGGATCAGCCAGGTTGTCTGCAGATGGAATCTGCGTGACAGCGACATCTTCTCTCTGTACTATTTCCCTAATAAGGTGATATTTCCTCTCAATATGCTTACCCCTCTTGTGGCTTCTCGATTCTTTGGAGTTCGCCACTGCACCACTATTATCGCAATAAAGTGTGAGTGGTTTATCCATATCTGGAACAACTTCCAGATCTGCCAAGAACTTACGGAGCCAGACTGATTTCTTAGCTGCTTCACAAGCTGCTACATATTCAGCCTCCATGGTAGAGTCAACAATACAAGATTGCTTAATGCTCTTCCATACTATAACCCCACCACCTAGGGTGAACACTGATCCAGATATTGATTTCCTAGAATCGACATCCGTCTGAAAATCATAGTCTGTATATCCTCTCAGAATAATATCCTGACTTGTATATACAAGCATATAATTTCTCGTTCTCCGGAGATACTTGAGAATATGTTTCACCGCTACCCAATGATCTAATCATGGGTTGGATTGAAACCTACTGACTACTCCCACTGCAAAACAGATTTTCGGTCTCGTGCATAACATAGCATACATAAGACTTCCAACTGCTGAAGCATATGGTATATGTCTCATCTCCTCAACTGCGTGAGGTGTATTAGGAGACTGTTCCTTAGACAAATGAATTCCATGCCTGAAAGGTAAATTACCTTTCTTGGAATTCTGCATACCAAATCGACAAGAATCTTGTCAATATAGGTTGCTTGAGACATTGCTAACAGTCGTTTCTTGCGATCCCGAATGATCTGGATCCCAAGTACATAACTTGCCTCTCCCAAATCTCTCATTTGGAATTGGTTAGCTAGCCATATTTTCACGTCCGATAATATCTTTACATCATTCCCAATGAGTAAAATATCATCAACGTATAACACAAGGAAAACCACATTCCCATCAATGATGCGCTTGTAGACACAAGGCTCAACGATGTTCTGCTCAAAGTTATAAGACTTGATCGTAGTATCAAATCTTATGTTCCAGGATCTAGATGCTTGCTTAAGTCCATAAATGGACCTTTACAACTTGCAAACTTTTTTCTCTTGACCTTGGGTAATGAACCCCTCTGGTTGTACCATATAGATACTCTCATCAAAATTACCATTCAAGAATGCAGTCTTGACATTCATTTGTCAAATCTCATAGTCATAATATGCGGCAGTGGAAAGAAGAATCCTGATGGATTTAAGCATGGCTACTGGCGAGAAAGTTTCTTCATAGTCAACTCTCTCTTTTTGGGTATAGCCCTTTGCCACTAGCCTAGCCTTGAAAGTCTATACTTTCCCATCTATTCCTCTTTTTCTCTTGTAGATCCACTTGCAACTTATGGGTTTTACTCCATTAGGTTGGTCTACAAGTTCCCAGACTGAGTTAGAGTACATAGACTCCATCTCGAGGTTCATGGCTTTGAGTCATTCCTCTTTATCAGTATCTTCCATTGTATTATGATAGGTCAATGGATCATCTATACCATCACAATATGCAACAACTTGCACCTACACCATTTCCTAGATAGCGTTCAGGTTGTCTTACAACCCTCCCACTACGTCTAGGTGGTATGGTATCCTGATAAACTTGCATCTGACTTTCAGATGTAGAAGGTGTTATGTCTTTTTCAACATTTGACAATGGTGTACTGGTCGTACCAGCAAGTAACTGCTCAAGTAACACTTTACTTCGAGGTTTGAACTCTCTCATATAGTCCTCCTCAAGAAATGTAGCATTTGTCGACATAAATACTTTATTATCTTCTGGACTATAAAAGAATCCACCCATAGTTTCCTTAGGATAGCCTACAAATAGGCACACATGTGAACGTGGTTCCAACTTAGTAGTCTTGTTCTTTAGCACATGTGTCGGACACCCTCATATGCGAAAATGTCACAAACTAGCTTTAACCATTCCACAACTCTAAGGGAGTCTTAGAAACAGACTTAGAAGGAACTACATTCAGGATATACATTGCAGTTTGCAATGCATACCCCCAGAATGAACTAGGTAGAGTGCTATAAATAAACATTGATCTTATCATGTCTAGTAGGGTTTGATTTCTCCTTTCTGCAACACCATTTTGTTATGGTGTTCCAGGTGCTGTGAGCTGTGAAATAATTCCATGCTCAACTAAGAATTCCTCGAAATCTCTATCAAGGTATTCTCCTCCACGATCTGATCGTAGAATTTTGATGTTTTTACCTAACTGGTTCTCAACCTCAGCACGATACTCTTTGAATTTTTCAAATGTATCTGACTTGTGCTGCATTAGGTAAACATACCCATATCTGGAATAATCGTCAATGAAAGTGACGAAGTATTCAAAACCACCTCGGGCTTTTACATTCATCGGTCTGCAAACATCCGAATGTATTAGCTCAAGAGTTTCTTTGGCTCTTATCCATTTTCCAGTAAAATGTCTCTTGGTCATTTTGCCTTCTAGACAGGATTCGCAGACATGTAAAGTACCAAATTTTAACTGATTTAAAACTCCGTTCTTAATTAGTCTGTCTATCCGGTCAAGGTTAATGTGACCAAGTCTAAGGTGTCATAAATAGGTATCATCATGAGAAATCTTTTGCCGTTTAGTTTTAGATCTTTCAATCTTAAACATTTCAGTATTAAGCAGTGATTCATGCATTAACAGCCTTAATACATATAGATTATTTTCAGAGTTTCCCGTGCATATATTTAATCCATTTCTACTAATAATAACTGACTTATTATTAAATGAAATAGAAAAACCACATTCCATAAGTTTTGTTACAGAAATCAAATTCCTGCGAAAACCAGGAATATATAGCACACCATTCAAACATAAATAACTTTTATTAAAATTCAAATTTGAAACTCCCACTGCTCTTGCTGAAACATCATCCCATGTCCCAACTCTCATGGTAAAGCTACCTTCAGTAAGGTCCCTCCATTAGTCAAATAGCTGTAAAGAACAACAAACATGGTTAGTGGCACCAGAATCAACAATCCATATGTATTTATCATCCTCCACCAAAAGAGACTCAATGACAAATAAATCATATTTACTTGTATTCTTCTGTTCTTTAAGCTCTGCAAGGTATTTTGGACAATTCCTTTTCCAATGCCCTTGTTGTTCACAATGAAAATATTTTCCTTTAGCATTGGTTCCTTTGGAGCTTTTATTGTTCTTCTTTTTCATTGGTTTTGCATTTGTCTTCCAATTGCCTTTCTTCTTCTTTTTTGCAGATTTAGAAGATTCGGCAACATTTGCCTCGGCATTGGGCCTACGAGGACCGTTCATAACAGACTCGTAATTGGTGAGCTCATTCAGCAGTTCAGTCAATGTGAAAGTCAACTTGTTCATAGAACAGTTGCTCTTAAACTGCATGAAACTCTTCGGAAGGGTTTCCATGATCATTGTCACATGACTTTGCACATTAATACGTGCACCATGGGTTTCAGCCATATTAAGATGAGCCATCATCCTTAACACATGGTCTCGGACTGATGTGTCTTCCTTCATTCTAGCGATCAATACATAGGCAATTGCCTCATGTTGTTGCTGGTCTGAAGGTTGCCCAAACATGTTTTGTAATGACTGCATAATCATTGATGCTATCGCCATAGGCTCATGCTGTGCAGCAAAAACCTCAGACATGGATGCTATTAAATAGCTATGGGATTTCTCATCAACTTTAATCCAATTATTATAGGCATTACGTGCAGCTCTGCCAGCATTAGGTGCTGGCTCAGGATGACATTCCTCCATTAGGACAAATTTAAGGTCTTCACAGACCAAGATAGCATTCATGTCACTTTTCCATTTAACATAATTATCCATGGT
>SKCR01010072.1:0-64174 GCA_019454045.1 Zanthoxylum bungeanum
TAACCCCTAAACTAATAGTAAAAGATAAATAAGTCCCCGGCAACGGCGCCAAAAACTTGACCGGCGTAAACACACACGTATAACGCAAGCGTACGTATTGTTCAAGTAATATAAAAAGTATCGATCCCACGAGGACTTAATACCTAAGTTATTAATTTTATGAGGTTAAATGATTACTAGTATTTAACAGGTTGTTTAATTGATTTGAAATGTCGACGATTCTAAATTTAAAGACAAGTAAATAAAATTGTTCGAAGTAGATTTTAAGAAAATTCAATATTAAAAACTATCTAGGGTTGTGATTTATTCCAATATTAATTAAAGATGAAGTGATTATCTTATAGTTGGGTAAAATATTGATTTATTAACCTGGAACACTAAATTATGTAAAAGCCTCTTCTGATGGTCAATTACAAATACCTAGTATAATCCAATTGAATCATATGTCTATGTCAACCAAATTACCTAGATTCATTAAGATTAAGTTCCAATTATGGCTACCCCCGCCCGACAGGTATATTCCAATCCTGTAAGGAAATCTATTAAAAGGGTTATCTATCCTCAAGTAAGATCGTGGGCTATTGAGTCTAAGGTCTTAAACTTAAAATCCCTATGTCTAGTTCATTTTAAGTTTACCTAATCAATTTAATTAATGGCCAGTTAATTAAAGAGCATTAAGATTAAGACTCAATAAATAAATCTTTATATTACTCAAACTATAATCTAACCCCTTATAAACCCGTGATATTGAAATTCATCACAACCCTAGATACTAACTTAGTTATGACACATAGCTAGGGCTAATGAAATAAAAGACATAAAGTAACAGTGCTGAAAAGTAATTGCAGTAAAGTAAAAGCTTAAAAGTAAAATAAAATAAAATGCTAAGGTAAAATGAATTATTTCTACTACTACTTATTTAGATATCTCCCAGTAAAATAATATATAAACTTGTGATTATTACCAACCAGCCATATAGGCGGTAACCTGATTAAGTCAATTTAAGTCCAACCAGCCATAAAGGCGGAACCAAAGTAAACCAGCCATAAAGGCGGAACCAAAGTAACCAGCCATAAAGGCGGAACCAAAATAAACCAGCCATAAAGGCGTAAAATGAATTTTATTACCAACCGACCAATCTGGCGGTATCCTGATTAAGTCAAATTTTAAATAGTAAATATACTATTTTTAAGGGAGATTAATCTAAATAGTAATAGTAAAAGAATTACCTTTCACCCCAGCATATGGAAGTTACCTCCTCATAGTTGAATAGTAAAACTGTAAAAAGTAAAAGGTAAAAATAAATTACTATTACTATTCAAAAGTAAAATTACTATTATTACAGAACGTAATTAAAAATTACAAAACTAAATTAAAAGAAATTTAGAGAGAGAAGAACTCCATATTTACATCAAAGAAATGGGAGGGAGAGAAACAAAAAATTCTGAAATCTCGAGCTCAATTTATAGGCGCGGATAGGGGTCCAGCGTCGCGACGCTAAAGGGTTCAGCGTCGCGACACCAGCTACAGTGACACGTGTCACGCGCTGATTCGTCGGCTCAGATTCTTATCCGATGACGTGGCACTGTTCATCACGTCATTGATGACGTCACGCTGACGTGTGGAGTGCGATTGTCGGCACTGTTAGATCGTGACACGTGGCACCGGCGCACATTAGCAAATCCGTTGAGTTGGCGACACGTGGCACGGCGCAAGATAGCATGATCGGCGCATTTTAGCAGGCGGCGCACGTTAGCAAATTTTCTGATTGGTCCACGTGTCCACGGCGTACATTAGCAAGTCCGGCGCATGCTGGGCGTCGCGACGCGCAAGGCTTCAGCGTCGCGACGTTGAAATGACGATTTTGCCCTTTTTGTCCAGTTTTTCCTGTTTTGCTCCAGTTCACCTCCAGAATGTCCTGAAACTTTATTTATCTACAAAATAACACAAAACACATCAAAACATTCATAAAACTCGAGAAATTATACAAAATATTAGGTTAAATGAGTGGGAAATAATGATAGATTCACCACTCATTATAATGGTTAAAAGTTGCGTGTAGCAATTATATCTTCCTAGTAATTTTTATTCAATGTATACATGAAGAAACCGAGTAATTTTTTTGAAACCCTAACAAACTAGGAAACAATCACAAAACCCTAATCATAATTAAAAAAAAAGAAAGTAAGATTCTGGATTTGGTTTAATGCAGTGCATATTCATAGTAAAATCGAGAACTCAAAAAAGAATTATCGAAAGCTTTGGGTAATGAGTCTAATGACGAACCCGTTGAAGTGTAAATTGAAAAAATTGTCGGTTGAGTTTGGGATGGAGGCTTTGCCCTTTCGGCTCTCGCTGGGAAGAAATTCAAGATTTTTTATTATTGTATTTATTTATTTTAATAAAAAAATTCAAGAATTGGGGTTTTAAATTTGGACCGTGAACCGACTTTTTTCCTTCCGGTTCTCTGTCTTCTTTCCTTCGTCTAGGTTTTAAGCTTGGGTAGATTAAAGGAAAAAAAATTAAAAACGAAGGCATTTGATAATAGATCAGATTTCTTTACCTAAGGGCGTGTCTATGATACCCATAAAAATCCAGCGACAGTGTTGTGGATGCGGCGAAGCAGCGACAAAATTGAGCAGCGACCGTGAAATAGAATCTCTAAAACAATGTCGGCCTATGTCAACGGGGAATTTGGTCATGATTCGGGAGATAGAGGTTTTTATATTTGGGTTTTTGTTACCGGCATAGCCGGTTGCTTCATTTGTTTTTTTTTTTTTTTAATTTTAATACGGATCGTTAGATCTTATCAACCCAAAGATATGTGATACCCTAAATATCTTAGACGTGCCCAAGAAAAATTAATGGAGATGATCCAAAACTTACACATTTTATTTGCCATACCAGTATATGCATGAACACATTCATGACCATTAATATCCATCAGTATTCAACTATGCCTCTAGCTTATAGCTATTATGACAATTCTATCAAATCAATCTGAATCAACATTCGTCTAAGACCAAAACTTGCACAATTTTGGTGAAACCAGCATGCATGTTTTCCTTGATGACCATTAATATCCATAAACTGTGCCTGCATAATTTTTTTCATTTTGGCGAAACCAGCATGCATGCATGTACGTCTTGATGACCAATAATATCCATAAGCTGAGCTCGTGATATGTTAGAACAATAATCATTAAATAATTAGTAAGATCCATATGAGATTTATATGAGATAAATTGTGTCAGTTGAATAAATACTCAATACTAAATCCGAATCCAATTTTTCATTATCAGTTCAACTTGTCGATCTGCTGTGAAATTTACAATTATTTCTCACACACAGGCCACAGAGACAGCACAAATGCATGCAAAATTGCTCAAAGTTCAAAGTTATCACCTTAGATAACGAGCCCTTAACCAACCCAGTTTGAATTATTTGCCTGTCATTTCAAGTCCCCAAAACCCAAAAGAGCAAGATTAATATTATCAAAAAACTAAGTATTAATTACTCAATGGTCCCATAACCTTAATTAGTGTAATAAAAACGGACATTGACACTGGCCAACACTAATGCTCATGATTCTTTTAGATGAGATTCTTGTTGAGATATGTTTCCATTATTTATTGTTAATCGTCATGTTTTGAAAACTTGATTGGACCGGTTGGTTGAACTGATTGAATCGAAAATCGACTGTGAGTCTGATATGTTTAAGTCTTAAAAATCGGATATCTAAAAAACCAATTAAAATTGGCGAATTGGACTTGATCAGTTTCTATTTTTTGAAAACCAAAAATTCAAATTTAATATAATTTTTATTAATTAAAATTATTTACGACATCATCTAATTTTACCGATTCAATTAGAATAATTCAACCGATCAAACCAATAATACATTTTAAATCACCGATTCGATCATCAGTCCGATTCTAAAAACGCCGATAAATGGCCGATAAATGAAGAGTTTTAGCGTCAATCGCGACTGACACAGTTGCTTACAGAGAAAGACGTGTCCAAAAGGATGTTTGTGTTGGGGTTTATCCAGCGGAAACGCGGGTTCGGGCGAAATCGACTTTTAAAACTTTTAACAGTCTCTATGAATAATTAGTATCGTATACCAATTATAAATCCGTATTTTGCCCTAAAGTCCCATGACATTCATAAGAATCATAATTTCACCAAATTACGATTTTTACCCCTAATGCGATTTTACGGAAAATTCCTAAAACACTTCCGAAACAATTTCGAAAATTCTAGAAATTTTTCCTACGCATTCTAGTACATCCAATTACATCCACAATAACTCAATTTCACAAATTAAGCCAAAATGAATTAATTTCAAATTAATCAATTAATTCTCAAATTAATTCAATTAATATTCATAACCAAATCCAATTTGATCAATCCAATGAGTCCCACCATAAAGTTACTCTAAAACAATTCTAGGTCACTTATGAGTGGCTAATATAACTCTAGAATGACAATATGCGTATCCAATACCATAATAGGTCAATTACATTAATTACCCCAATTTATATACACATGCTATAATCAATTGGTTTTTCTCACAAGCAAAACTCAACAAACAAGCATAAACCATAACTACATCATATGTAAATCAATTGGAATAAATTGAAACAATTCTCAACACAACAAATTAAGGAATTACCTTAATTCCTCCCCATTCATTGTTTAAGCTCCAATTGAAGTTATTCATGCTTCTATTTTGTTGTCCTGCCCATCCAAGAGAAAAGCCCCAAAATTATTTTTCTTGAAACCATTTCAAAGAAACAAAAGCAAACCAAATTGACATAACCCCTTATGGCCGAAAGGTTTTTATTCCTCAGCACATGGCCGAATAGACATTTCAATAAAAATGGCCAAACAGCCATGGCTTAGCAAAATGGCTTAAAAGCCCTGCAGGAATAAAAACAATTGCTTTTCTCTCTCCTAGTTCCAACGAGAAGAAGACAACCATATGAAAATGAAAACTTTTTTTCATTATCATTTTTTTACCTTTTGCTAATATGGCTACAAGCTTAAAAGTTGAAGAAACAACTTTTCTCTCACTCTAAGCCTTGGCCGAAAGCCTGCTTCTTCATCAACCAAAAGTCAAAAGCTAAAGAAAAATGAAAAACCAGTTTCCATTTCTTTTTTTTCTTTTTCGAGAGAGAGAGATAACAACAACAGGAAGGGTATTTTATTTTTAAATATAATAGCAACACTTGGTGATGAAACTTCCATATATGTTCTAAACATATGGACTCAATTTTGCCACATGCTTAATATAAGCTTAATAATTTTTAATTAATTAAACAATTTAATTAATCAATTAATTAATAAGTTGTGACAAATATAAAATTAACTAATAATATCACAAATGTGTCCAACACATGTAAAAATTAATTAGTCAATTGTATAATTAATTAATCAAATAACAATTATTTAATTATTAATCTACATGTGCAAGTGTTATTCTCCAATTAATACTAATGTGTATCTAATCAAATTATGTATCATATACACATACACATTAAATACTAAAATACCCAGCATGTGTAACATTACGAATAATCAAATTATTCATAATTAATTGCCCTAGTGCTCTACGTGTTGGGGTTGGTGCTCAGAGCGCCAATCCGGACCGTATTTATGTCTGATTCATGAATACGAACATCCCCTTATTCCATAATATTACTTATTTATGGTTGCACCTCTTGTTTTTATATACGTATTCGATCTGATTACGATTAGATTGAAACTAAATGTGGTTTAGTGATATGTATATATTAGACAAAGGCCCGATAATATATAATGCAGTACACAGTTACAAAGTTAGTTTGTAATTGACATTGGGAAGTGTCACTGCTATATGTATATTATCAAACATAGTTCCTGGTCAAGATTTGCTAACACGGGTCGGTTAGTCAAATCCGTTGAGACCAGTACATGTCGTATATCGAGACTTGGTCCGATGGTTTATCCCAATGAACCATGAGTCTAGGGAGACTCGTATAGACATGTAGATGTTTATAATGGATAAACACTGAACGGCTCACCGAAGATTCTTAATGGATGGTACGCCAACGTCAATAAGAATCTTCTCGGGTTGAATAGCATAGTGGTCCTTCGACTTGAGACACCACTGTGGATGTATGAGACATCCTCCACACTTAGATGGCAGTCACGTCACCGATCTATTTAGATCAGACCTCCGCCTGTTCGTTGGGTGTGGATCGATCCTCAGGATATCCTGTGTGTGTCAAGATAGGATCCGTCAGTTCTGTGTACAGAGCATAGGTAGTCCATATATTATTAGCAGTCTGTTAAATCTGTGGCCACAGTATACATCGGAAGTAAGTTCCGAGTGTTATTTAGAGATTGCTAATAGATACGTCGACGGATAATACCTATAGAGATTTGACGTTTACATCTATATCTCTGGGATTATCCGGATACCTGTGACGGAGGGATTATACGTATGCAATGACCTCGACCTGTATGATTCAGCGAGATTATCCGTGATCGTCATAATCTACGGGTGGATAGATTATGGACATGAAATTGGATTTCATGACGGATATACCTGAATTTAGAGAGTCTCAATAATGAAACATACTCGTAGAGCACTAGAGCAACATTTATGAATAATGATGATTATTTATAAATCGTTTAATCGTTAAACGAAAAATACATGCGAACGGGCCGAACCGTCATTTCCTAATTAATGTGTATTTGTATTTAATATATGATATTATTAAATACACATTAATAAATGGTCAAATAAAGGTATTTGACATATATCATCAATATATGTATTTGAGATATTTAAAGTAAATATAGTACATATATTTGATATATTTGTATTTAATTAATTAATTAATTATTTAATTGTTAAATGATTAATATAATTAAAATATAAATATATCACCAAATGATAAAGTTAGGAAATGATTATAAGTTGCAATTGTTGACTTATACATTAAAGGAAAAAGTTGTCAAATTGATTTTGACTTCTTAAGATATTTGTTCAAAATTGTTTGAAAAATGAAAAATATTTTTTCCTTTATTCTATGTCAAATTCGGCCATACACTTAATATATAAGAGTTATATTTATCTTAGTTGCATTTGTTGACTTAATTAAATGTCTTTAAAGTTGTTTTTAGATATTTATGTCAAGTTGAATAAATGAAATACAAATGAAGATGAAATTAATATTCTTGCATTTCCTTTAGTGAAATTCGGCCAAGGCCTTCTTTGGCCAAGTATATATTGATTTCATTTCATTTGAAATGATAACCTAATACACTTTAAAAGGAAAAACACCATTAATGGAGACAAAGGAACCTTGTGAGAAAGAAAGAAGAAATCAAAGAAAGCTTGGATTTTAGTAAGTTTTTCCAACTTGCTATTAGAAAGGAAAATGTTCCTTAGGATCTAGGCTATAACATATGATGTTCTTGGATTATTTCTTTCTTTATTCCTTGTGCTTTTGGTGTTTTGATGTTTTGAACATGCTAAGTTCATCTTAGAAATGATTTAGAATCATTCAAAATTGATTAGATCAATTTCGGACTAAAATGGACAAAATATCAATGTAAGGGCATTTCGGTAAATTCACTTGAATATGATTCATTTGAATTTTATTTCATAATTTGATTATTGGATAATTAAATAAATATGTTTATTTAATGAATCCGAGAAAAAGTTTTGAAACCGGAAGATTCGATCTTCCGCCGCTTCCGCTGCGTTACCGGATTTAGCCCCTAAAAACCCCTTCAAAATGGTATCAGAGCGAGTCTGATTCTAGGCCTCCATAAATGATTAGCTTGTTTTATTCAATGTTTAATCATGTTTTCTTGACTTTATACATGCATGTTATAATCTAATTTGATTAGATTTAGGGTGTATGACACTTAATGGAATATCCCCGCTTAATAAGGTTTTAAAGTAACTAGTATTTGGAATACTTGTTTCTTGGTCCGTCTTGTCAATACGGTTTATAAATATCTTTTCGTTGTCTACATCCGAGACCGTGCCTCTGCTGTGAGGGTGTAGCTGATAGAAATTTATTTATGCCGAATGTATATTAGATACTAGATAAATTCAAGCGAAAGCGGAATCCTGAACGTGCCTTAGCTGTCAGGGTTACGCAAGTAACTTGAGTTTATCATTGACAAGTTTAACCTTGGTACGTCTCCTTGTGGCCCTGCCTTCGCAGCGACAACGAGAAACGGCTAGGACCGGAACCTTGGAATCACTAGTGAGTGATTGACAATTAGTTGTCTACCTGTGAATATACGTCGGCGAGACCGTGCCTCTGCTGTGAGTCGAAATATATTCATGGGGTCCTCTTCCCATTATGGAATTCGATTTAATTATTGAATTCTCATATTTCCGTTGGGGATTACGGCATTACGTAAAAAAGTGGGAGGCACTGCTAAGTTTAAAATATTCCATAACTTAGGCAGTGTATGTTATTATGGAAATTGCTGCTTATTTGTTTCCTTATTCTATTGTTTATATAGAATTAAACTTTTATTTACTGCACACATATTTTGATATGTTATCTGACTTGACTCTTGGTTGCAGTTATTCTAGAATAGGTTCTAGATACTAATAGACTAGGATATTAATAGATTAGTCTAAACATCGGGAACTGTTGTTCCGATTTTCTTGAAAAATAAAGATGGTTAATGACTTAGTTTCTAAGTCATAATAGATAATCTAGATATGATATCCCCTTAGGATATAATACTTTAGAGACAATAGTTTCTTATGCAGTAAGAATTGACTTGAATTAGTTCATGTCTCGAGATTCTTGACTGGCATTTAGAAAGCCCTATTAGGTATTTGTTTATCTAGTAATGACGTTTCTAAGCTTTAATTACCTTTAGAGGTAATGTGTTTGACACAGTTTGCTAATCAGTTATTACAATTGTTGTAAATAGTTGAATGCAAATAGTAAAGCTAAAGAAAGGAGATGCGTATATTTGTGTATAGAAAATATTGATTTTCACAATACTACAACTATAGGTATTGGATACCAGATCTCCCGTCTAGTTATTTGAAATATTGGTTAACGATTGTTTTGATATTTGATATCGGAACTTGCGACTATTGGATAGTCACTTGTTCTTTATAAATAATTGTTACATATTTTATAATAACTAGTAGTGTCATTGACGTAAAGATAAACATTAAGAAAAATTATTCAGTAAAGTAAATAATTTAGAACGGTGCTTTATGAATTTAATCACTTAAGTATTGGATGCTCAATCCGTATGGTAAAGGATGGTTTGATACTAGATCACACCACACATCCTTATCCATTTAATGAATATTGTATTCAGGAAAGTGATTAAGATCTCGTTTAACCAATGATTGTCATTGGACCACCAAATTTATTAACTAACGATACATTTGATGTATGTAGTTTTATAAATAATAATTGCTTAAGGTAGTTTTCTTTATTTCGTAACTTAGTTGATGAATTGTCATAACTTAGTTACGTGTTTCTGAAGGAACACATATTGAAAGTCTTGAAAGTATCAAGTACTTTCAATCCGTTCTGATGAAACGTAGATTGAATATTTTTGACTTGTTCAAATATAGTCAATCTAAAGGTTTTAGAGAATTCTATCCTCAAAATTCATAACATGTCTTTGAACTGTTCAAAGATCTTTGATACGATCAAACGTATGAATTTAAAGCAATTAGTTCTAAGGTTATTTAGTGAATATGATTCATATTCAATATTGTTCTTCCACGATTCCATCTTGATGGAATTGAGTAGTGGGAGCAATCGAATCTTATATGATTTGATTCGTCTGATATTGAAAGTTACCGAATTAGTTTCAATACTCTTGGGGTTATACTACAGTAACACTAATTCATCTCTTTAATTAATGTTCCATTATTTTCTACAGTTGCATATATGATATGTATAGGTAGAAAATTTGAATCTTGAAAAATTTGAGATTTCAATCTTTCTTTTATATAATAGTTATAATAATTTACTTACACCTCAGAGGTATAAGTAAAAGTTTATCGTTTATTCTGTTTAATAGAATATTGTATTCTATTTAATAGAATATCTTTCCTACGATTCTAAGTAATAAAATCGTTTTATTACTTGGTGTGTAACATCAGATGTTAACTATTGTAGAAAAGACTTGACTTATTGAAGTCAAATGTGAGAATGATAAATTATAAATGGAACTATGTAATTAATAAGATGAAACAACCCTTATACATCTTCCGTGCAAGTCTAATAGGATAACATAATCATTCACGAGTATTTGATACTTAATGGTTCCGTTGTTTTCTTATTGAAGAAAAATTATCCTATGACTTTTAATGGAAGCGATATTTGATATCGATTCTGAAAGTTCACCATTGAACCTTAGATCTATGATTGTTCATAGCTTACTATGATCAAGTTTTGAACTTGATTACGCTTTCATTATGAATTAGTTCATGATATGTGCTAATTGTTTGCACAACGGAAGCAATGTGAGCTTATTAAAGGTTTAACCTTTATAGTATGACAGTGAAAAAGGTTATACTCAGCAATCTATTGTAGATTCTGAGAAAACTTATCTCTAGTCACACTAATTGAACAATTAAAGATATATTGGTTAATGTTGATAATAAACTGTATATTTTAGCTAAAGAATGCAAAGTGGCGTTTTTGGATGACTTATTTGAATAAGAGATCATTTGTGATTTCCTTGTTTGAAAAGTTTATTCTGAAATGGCCCTAGAGTTTATGTTCTGCTGAGATCGCAGTTTAGTGTGCTAACTTACAGAGCCTATTGTAGACTCGGATAAGTCTTCCAGAAATATGTGTTCTCTATTTTTGATATCGTCAGATTGTCTGATCTTGTCAAAGTATAGAGAATACATATGTTATTAGAAGGGTTAGTGGGAGCGTACATATTACTTTCTAGTGTTATATATCTTAACGACATTATCATTATTATAGTAATAATGAGATGTTTGTAAGGTAAAAGGTTTACCTAAGTCTTCTTTACTCCGTGAAAACAGTGGGAGTAGTCTCTGTTATATACGATATAAAGTTTTATATAAGATATAAAACCAAGAGACTTGTGAGATACTCCTATTATTCGTACATTAGATATGATCTAATAAGGACATAACTAGGCTATCTGTATGACAGTTAGTATAACTGTTGGACAGTTATTTTGTGTCTTATATAAAGTATTCATTTTTCGTAAAGGATGATTCCTTTTTTCGAAAGAGATATTGATTAGAATGTCTAATCAATCTTATGTATCATTTGATGATGACATAATAAATACTTTATAATGTGCGATTATCGATGTCGATTTAATCGTAATTGTTACGAGTTATTTTGACATCTTAAGGACCATATGATGGATCTTGAAACACGTTTCTTTCTGATCTTTGAGATATTAAGAACGAGTTTCTAATTCATGGAGAATACAGTCTGCAACCATTAGGGTCATATTAGTTTTGAGACTAATTATGACGTTAGACAGTCTACGTCATAAAGAGTCAGAAAAGATGCAGTGGGAGTGTCACGAAGGATTCTACTATTTAATGGAATCAAATGCAACTTTTGAAGTATTGACTTATGAAGTTGCATAGTGACCTTTTAAATTAGAAGTTTTTGAATTGTTATTGTGCTTGCGGTTGTCTTCATAGTATTTTGGATTTGATCCTTAAATACTTGGACAATTCAGTAGATGTAGCACAATACTGTGTAGCATCAGAGTCATATTAATGTATAATCTAGATTCTACAAAATATGAATGATGCTGACTATGGGAAACGATGGAGTTTTTTGACAAACTCAATATGTCATAGCGGACTTGTTTTTTTTGCCTACCTCCTAAGTACTGGGTGAGCTTTTGAGGTCCATGTGCATACGATGCACATTGAGATGAGTATATGATACCGTGGATTGGCACTAGAGCAAGTGGGAGAAATTGTTGGGGTTGGTGCTCAGAGCGCCAATCCGGACCGTATTTATGTCTGATTCATGAATACGAACATCCCCTTATTCCATAATATTACTTATTTATGGTTGCACCTCTTGTTCTTATATACGTATTCGATCTGATTACGATTAGATTGAAACTAAATGTGGTTTAGTGATATGTATATATTAGACAAAGGCCCGATAATATATAATGCAGTACACAGTTACAAAGTTAGTTTGTAATTGACATTGGAAAGTGTCACTGCTATATGTATATTATCAAACATAGTTCCTGGTCAAGATTGCTAACACGGGTCGGTTAGTCAAATCCGTTGAGACCAGTACATGTCGTATATCGAGACTTGGTCCGATGGTTTATCCCAACGAACCATGAGTCTAGGGAGACTCGTATAGACATGTAGGTGTTTATAATGGATAAACACTGAACGGCTCACCGAAGATTCTTAATGGATGGTACGCCAACGTCAATAAGAATCTTCTCGGGTTGAATAGCATAGTGGTCCTTCGACTTGAGACACCATTGTGGATGTATGAGACATCCTCCACACTTAGATGGCAGTCACGTCACCGATCTATTTAGATCAGACCTCCGCCTGTTCGTTGGGTGTGGATCGATCCTCAGGATATCCTGTGTGTGTATCAAGATAGGATCCGTCAGTTCTGTGTACAGAGCATAGGTAGTCCATATATTATTAGCAGTCTGTTAAAATGTGGCCACAGTATACATCGGAAGTAAGTTCCGAGTGTTATTTAGAGATTGCTAATAGATACGTCGACGGGATAATACCTATAGAGATTTGACGTTTACATCTATATCTCTGGGATTATCCGGATACCTGTGACGGAGGGTTAGATTATACGTATGCAATGACCTCGACCTGTATGATTCAGCGAGATTATCCGTGATCGTCATAATCTACGGGTGGATAGATTATGGACATGAAATTGGATTTCATGACGGATATACCTGAATTTAGAGAGTCTCAATAATGAAACATACTCGTAGAGCACTAGAGCAACATTTATGAATAATGATGATTATTTATAAATCGTTTAATCGTTAAACGAAAAATACATGCGAACGGGCCGAACCGTCATTTCCTAATTAATGTGTATTTGTATTTAATATATGATATTATTAAATACACATTAATAAATGGTCAAATAAAGGTATTTGACATATATCATCAATATATGTATTTGAGATATTTAAAGTAAATATAGTACATATATTTGATATATTTGTATTTAATTAATTAATTAATTATTTAATTGTTAAATGATTAATATAATTAAAATATAAATATATCACCAAATGATAAAGTTAGGAAATGATTATAAGTTGCAATTGTTGACTTATACATTAAAGGAAAAGGTTGTCAAATTGATTTTGACTTCTTAAGATATTTGTTCAAAATTGTTTGAAAAATGAAAAATATTTTTTCCTTTATTCTATGTCAAATTCGGCCATACACTTAATATATAAGAGTTATATTTATCTTAGTTGCATTTGTTGACTTAATTAAATGTCTTTAAAGTTGTTTTTAGATATATGTCAAGTTGAACAAATGAAATACAAATGAAGATGAAATTAATATTCTTGCATTTCCTTTAGTGAAATTCGGCCAAGGCCTTCTTTGGCCAAGTATATATTGATTTCATTTCATTTGAAATGATAACCTAATACACTTTAAAAGGAAAAACACCATTAATGGAGACAAAGGAACCTTGTGAGAAAGAAAGAAGAAATCAAAGAAAGCTTGGATTTTAGTAAGTTTTTCCAACTTGCTATTAGAAAGGAAAATGTTCCTTAGGATCTAGGCTATAACATATGATGTTCTTGGATTATTTCTTTCTTTATTCCTTGTGTTTTTGATGATGGAAGTTTTGGTGAAAGTGTAGAGCATGTATGATGAAGGAAGCTTGTGACTAATGTAGTTATAAGTATTTTTTAAGGTTTTGGAAACCATGTTGCTAATCTAGAGTTTTTGACCCACTCTAGATGACCTAAATTTGATCTTGAGTTGTTTCATTGTGTTGAGACTTTGATGGATGGATGGAAGAAAGATGATTGAAGTATTGGATTTAACCAATTTGGTCTAATTTGTCCAATTTGATGAAATTGAAAAATTAGGGTTCATGACCAATTCCAAATTTGGGGATTTTCATATATGTTGTGCATTTGGATGTGTATATGATGCATATAAAGTTTCATGTACATTGGATTACATCTTGATGTGTTTTGATGCATGAAATGACAAAGTGCACAAAATGGGACATTTGTGGTGCATTCGGCCTTATGAGTCAAAATGGGATTTTTGGTTGCTTTTGGTGTTTTGATGTTTTGAACATGCTAAGTTCATCTTAGAAATGATTTAGAATCATTCAAAATTGATTAGATCAATTTCGGACTAAAATGGACAAAATACCAATGTAAGGGCATTTCGGTAAATTCACTTGAATATGATTCATTTGAATTTTATTTCATAATTTGATTATTGGATAATTAAATAAATATGTTTATTTAATGAATCCGAGAAAAAGTTTTGAAACCGGAAGATTCGATCTTCCGCCGCTTCCGCTGCGTTACCGGATTTAGCCCCTAAAAACCCCTTCACTACGAGTATGCTTTATTAGCGGGACTCTCTAGGTTCAGGTGTATATGTCACGAAAACAATTTTCGTGTCCGTAATTTGCCCACTCGTAAATTACGACGACCACAAATAACCATGCTGAACCATACAAGTCGAGGTCATCGCATACGTATAGTCCCTTCGTCACAGGTCATCCGAATTGTACCAGAGATATAGATAAAATGTCAAATCTCCGTAGCGTACAATTCTGTATATCGCGAAATATAATCGTGATTCTCTACATAAATACTCCGAACAATTCCGCAGTATACCCTGGCCAAGGATTTTAGAGTATCACGAAATGGATGCCTACATCCCGTACACGGGACTGACGGATCCTCTCTTGATACACACAGGATATCATGAGCATCAGTCCACACCCAACGAACAGGCGGAGGTCTGATCATGACTAGATCGTTGACGTGACTGTCATTAAAGTGTGGATGATAGCTCATATATCCACAGTGGTATCTCAAGTCGAAGGACCACTATGCTCGCTCAACTCGAGAAGGTTCCTATTGACGTTGGTGTACCATCTATTAGGAAACCTTCAGTGAGTCGTTCAGTGTCTCATCAAATAAACACCTACATGTCTATACGAGTCTCCCGAGACTCATGGTTCACTGGGATAAACCATCGGACCAAGTCACGATATACGACATGTACTGGTCTCAGCGGATTTTACTAACCGACCAGTGTTAGCAAATCTTGACCAGGAACTTTATTCAAGGATATACAACTAATAGTGCGCTTCCCAATGTCAATTATAAACTACGTTATAAATGTACACTATATCATAAATCCTATGGTGTTTGTCTAATAGACACATATCACTAAACTAGATTTAGTTTCAGTCTAATCGGAATCAGATATTTAATCATAATTAGACCGAATATATGTATAAAAGACAAGAGTGCTACCGTTAAATTAGTAATATTATGGAAAATACAATTGCTCGTATTATGAATCGGACATAAATACGATCCAGATTGGCACTCGGAGCACCAACCCTAACAGTTTGCCCTTTTAATCAAATGCTTTTTCTGAAAGGAATTTTTTTCCCAATTTCACTAAGGCGAAACGTCCATGTTTAGGGACTTGTCAAGGATCTCCCAATCTTCAAAACCGGCATATCTTTTTTGATAAAAAGAAAAAAGCTTAATGCCCTTCTCTTTATTTCTCTATGTTTTTAAATCCAATATTGAAAAAAAAAAGGCTGTTGCGATTGACAGTAGCACTCCTCTCCCTTGTTTACCTTTTGAGGGTTTATACTGCGCCATGCATTATTGATTTAATTTGGTTGTCTAATTGTAATTATTACATACAGGCCTCTTTCGCTCTTTAATTCATTTCCTTCTATTCTCAGCAAAACTTTTGACTATGCTTTCTGGACAAATCTGAGTGATTTTTCAATTGTCACTACATTATCATCTTCTTTACTCGGTTTGATGGAACGTTGATAGAGTGTTAATGTTAGCGTTTTAACATTCCACCAAATGGATAAGTTAACGCTCACAAAATCAGAATCTCACAACATTAGCTTATTTTTTTGACGCTAGCTTATATTCTGGCGTTTACTCCATAATTTATAAGCTGACTTAACAATACTCTTGTTTACCCAATCTTTATGTACCTGACAAGTGACAACCGTAGCTCTTTAATTTCTAGAGTTAATGTATGTCAGTTTATAGCTTGATGATTGATCACATTACAGTGAACATTTAATTAAAAATAGTTTGGTGACTGCTAACCATTCGACCAATAATTTTCTGAGCACCAAAAATGATGCCCATCCCACGCATTTTACTCTCACTACATGTCATGCGAGTGAAGTTTGGGTAGTGCATGTCATTATCACGTACCAACTTAATTTGGATCCATTCCTGATTTTTTTTTAGTAATGATAGGGACACTGACAAAATCACTTTTGGTGACACTATTATACATATGTGATTGGATTAGTATAATTTATCTCTATCTGTAATATTTCCAATTTTTTTCTGTGTTCATTTTTTTATAATTTTCTTATGTGCATGTATAGCAATGCCCGTGTTTCTATACTATCTAATGAGTTGTCTAAATCTGATTTATTAACACTATTAACTATTAACACTATTAAATATAGCTGTTTTTCCTTTTATATAGGTTTGAAAGTACCTTAGCTATCTGTCCAAATATTTTCTTTTAAAATAAGATACCATGAACATCCCACAACTATCGGATCATCATCTGATGATCATCAATTCAACTTACAGAGTCTAGAAAGTTGTTCTCTGTAAAAATTAAGGCTAGCTAATTACAATCTGACCAGCCCAACTCCAGAAAGTTCTTCTCAGCTCCTTCCTTTCTCAGTGACCAAAAAAATTAATCCCAGTTACTGAAATGGATCAAGCAGATTCCAAATCTAGTCTTGAGTCACCTCTGATTCCAAACTGTGAAAAGGGTTTTGAATATGGTGATCTTAAATGCATTGACAAAGCTGGGATAGTAATGGAGTTGAAGGAACAAATGCAGTTGGCAGGACCTCTGGTTTTGATTAGCTTTTTACAGTACAGCCTACAGATGATATCAGTCATGTTTGTGGGGCATCTTGGTGAGCTATCTCTTTCCAGTGCTTCCATGGCTACTTCATTTGCGGGAGTCACTGGCTTCAGTTACATGGTAACCGCTTTCTTAATAAACTAATTAGTATCATGCATTATATGTATGTATATAAGTGCGGACAGACGAGAAAATACACGTACTTTCTCGTGTTTTTTCACGATGCTTCTCGCCTGCCCTCAGGAAAGAAGAACTATGTATGTCTAATGTTTGTTCTTTTATTATTATGAGTAGCTGGGAATGGGAAGTGCACTGGAAACATTTTGTGGGCAAGCATATGGAGCGAAACAGTATCATATGTTGGGTGTACAAATGCAGCGAGCAATGCTTGTTCTGTCACTTTCAAGCATTCCTATAGCAATCCTTTGGGCTTACACTGGACAAATTTTCACAAGCCTACATCAAGATCCAGAAATTTCATTCCATGCAGGAATTTATGCTTGGTGGTTGATCCCTAGCATCCTCCCTTATGGCATTCTTCAGTGCCAATTCAGATTCCTGCAAACCCAAAATAATATTTTGCCACTGATGTTAAGTACTGGAATTACAACTTTGGTTCATGTCCTTTCTTGTTGGACTTTAATTTTCGGATTTGGGTTTGGTAACAAAGGAGCTGCCTTGTCTAATGCCATCTCTTATTGGATCAATGTAATTATCTTGGCAATTTATATAAAAATTTCTCCTAAATGTGAGAAAACTTGGACTGGTTTCTCTATGGAGGCTCTGGAAAATCTCCACAGCTTTCTTGGATTAGGGATCCCTTCAGCTCTTATGGTCTGGTGAGTCCTAATATATTTATTACAGTGAGCTTAAGGAATATACATGTGCTAATTAAAATTTTTATTGCTTCTATGACATTAATTTATCAGCTCGGAATTCTGTTCATTTGAGTTTTTGGTTCTCATGTCTGGTCTTCTTCCCAATCCCAAGCTAGAAACATCAGTGATGTCGATCAGGTTTGGCATCTCCTAAAATGAAGTTACTTGCAACACAAGTAACACACTAGTTTAGCCTCCAATGCTGATTTTGAACATTTTACTCTGCAGCCTAAACATGAGTTCAGTGGTCTTCAGAGTCCCCTTTGGTTTTGGCAGCGCTGTAAGGTAGCTAGAGCTTAGATAATCATCCGCTGTACCTGATATATGCGTTTAATGTTCTGACTGTTTTCTTCTGGTTTTTACCTGCTTGCTTGACTAAAGCACGAGAGTTTCGAATGAATTAGGCGCGGGAAGGCCTAATGCTGCACATCTCGCGGTACAGATTGTGATATTCTTGGCATTTACAGAGGGTGTATTGCTAAGCTCAATTGCAGTTGCAGTCCGGGACATATGGGGCTATTTGTACTCAAACGACCGGGAAGTAATCATATATATGGCTTCCATAATGCCAGTGCTTGCTCTATCCAACTTCATGGATGGAATCCAGGGCGTGCTTTCAGGTTTATGCTTCTTTTCCAAATCATTTATAATCCTAAAATTGTTAAATAAATTTATGATCTATTCACCAAAACCATAATGTAGGTGTTGCTAGAGGGTGTGGCTGGCAAAAGATTGGTGCATATGTGAATCTAGGAGCTTATTATCTCATAGGCCTACCTTGTGCTATAAGTTTGGCCTTTGTCTTCCAATTTGGAGCTAAGGTAATAGCAATTCAATAATCTTTTCAAAAGCTTAGATTGTCATGATCAAACTTGTGTTAATGAATCCTAATTATGCAGGGTCTTTGGATGGGGATCATATTTGGAAGTGGTCTCCAAGCATTTGTGCTTTTAGCCATTACTCTTCGCACAAACTGGGAGCAAGAAGTAAATTCAAATCTAACCCTTAAATTCTAGTAGCATATATGATGCACTGATATGATCAAATCCATTTAATGGTTATGTGCTTTACGTGTGACAGGCAAAGAAGGCTAAAGAAAGAGTGTTTGACTCCAGAATTCCTATCGAAATGCTATCATAAAACTGTTTACTATGTAATTCTTCTTGAGAAGTTTCCACCATGGATAGAATCAAAATATTTGCAGCATCTTCATCACTTGACAGATATAATATGTTATTGATCTCTAGAAATAGTTACATTAATCAAGTTCTGATTGTGTTTCTGTCAACCGTGTGATTCTATATGAAACTAAATATAATATTACGAAAGCTAGACCTTTGAATTAATTAAGTTGAGTATATTTTACATATCTTCCATGAAGTTTGAGAAACTAAGATTTAGATGAATAGTTAATTGTGCCTGTTAGTTTAAATAGGGGAAAAAATGACAAAAATATTGAAATACATTTGTTACATATATATATATATATATATAGAGAGAGTTGGGGCCAGGTGCGGCAGCAGTAGGCCACCGAACCTATACAGACGGGGCGTTTTAGAACACTAATATATATATATATACACCTCGCACCTGGCCCCAAATCGTTAGGGCCTAGAGCTAGTTGCAAATTCTGACCTGTGCAGAATTCGAAATTAATTATTTTTTTCGGCCGAATTTCACACCATAATCCTAACCATAATCTTAAATTTTATAAAATTAACTCTCCAACTCATCAATTTGAAAAAATCTCAATTTAGAGGATAAATCCTAAATTCAAAAATCTAATCTTTTTTCTATTTTTGTTAGTTTCTCATCAAATCGACGATTAAAAAATTTAATCATTACTCAAATAACATTTATATATGATTAATTTCTCCAAATTATAGATAATTTTTTGATAATATAATCACTTGTTTGTAAAATTTCTTATTCTTCCAGGTTGATGCATCCCTGAAGGACAGCATTAGTGATAGCTTTAGAGGCTTGGACTTGAATTTGCCGCCAGAGAGCAATAGGTCTAAAGGTGTGGGAACTATTGATGTGAATGCTCAGCCTATTGCAGATGGAGGCTTTCATGAGCCTTGTAACTCCTACAGTATCAATGGACCAGCAAAACTGGTGGGTGATGAACAGCCTAAAAAGGAGCAGGAGATGAATTTTCCTATAAATGATAGCTTGCAGCCTGCAGGTTGGCCACAGTGCCTCGGCTTCTGCTCCAACACCTCCCCGTCCACAAGCTCATTTAACGGTGTCATATCCCATTATTGACCTGACTGAATCAGAAGTGGATGAGACCTCTCATGCGTCAGTCTCCTTTCCAGGCGTGCCAACATCATCAGAAGAGATCAGTGATACAGATGCTGTTGAGCATGTTAAAGTGAAAGAAAATCATGGACCTAAACCATGATTGAAGAAAATAAATAAATTAAATATGTGGGTGGGTCCCACATATTTAAAAAGAAAATAATAAAAAATTAGAATACATTATTTGTATAATGAATTTCATGCCTATAAATAGAGGTTTCATTTCATTATTTTTGTTTATCTCATTCTCAATCAAATCATCTGTATTCTAAGAGAGAAAATATAGTTTCTTCTTAAGAGTTTGTGAGAGAGTTGTAGTTCTCTTATTCTAAGACAGTGAGATTGTTAACTTTTTGAGTTTAGAGAGAGATTGTAAAATTCTTTCCACTATAGTTAAATCCTTCTACTTTTGCCCGTAGATATTTCCCTCACATTGAGGGTTTTACCACGTTAAATCTGTGTCTCGTTGCTTTATTTTATTGTTTATATTTATGGTAGGTTAAGCCTCATAATTATTATTATATTGTTATATAGTAGGCTAAGCCTCCTAATTATTATATGGTACGCAACGCCTCCTGAACTAACAATTATTCTCAATTTCATATTACTTATGTGCCAGCTTTGTTAGGGTTGGTTCTCGGAGTGCCAATCCGGATCGTATTTATGTCCGACTCATGAATACGAGCTATTATATTTTCCATAATATTGCTAATTTAATGGTAGCACCCTTGTCTTTTATATATTTTGTTGACGGCTGATTTTCGTCTCAGGGGCGGTAGGGGAATACCGCTCCCGGGATGACCTTCCTTCAGCAGTGAATTTGTTTGGTTATGGGAAACTAAAAGCAAACTTTGATAGAAAGGGAAGAGCACGCAAATTGACACAGAAAGTTAACGTGGTTCGGCGGATTGAATCCAACCTACGTCCACGGGCACAAAACAGATGGGTCTTTTATTACTGAAATGTGCTCGGCCGACTTGTTTTGTGGTCGGTCTGTGTGAAAACTGAACTGTTTTACGAAAGAAATTACAAAAGGCCGTTTTTTTTTCTAAACATGAGACTATCCCCCTATATATACTAAGAATGAGGCGGTAAAATGAGGCGGTTGTTGTTCCCATTTTGCAGAATCTTCCACGTGACACTTGACTCATTTAATAAGTTCTCTGCCTTATGCTTGTTCTTGCCGAAAGTAAGTCTGTCCCCTGACATCCCATCACATCAATATGATTTTCTACTGCAATATGTAACTAGTGATGATGACAGCCTGGTGGGTGCTTCCGGGAGATGACACGTGTAAAGGGAAATCATAATCTCAAGGCTTCTGTCGGTTGCTAAGTGGTCGGCCAAATAATCTGCTGAACTCATCGAACCATTTCCGTCATGTCCTGAACTGCCCGAGCCCTTCGACTTACTCAAAGGGGAGCAGAATAGGCCCGAACCGAGCTGACGACCTGATGTGGTTGGTTTATGGAAAACGCATCAAAACACATATTATGGTCGGCCTAATTCGAAAAATCACGTCTGGACTCATGCTGAGCCGAGAAGTGGCTAATATTTTCGGAACATCGGCCAAATGAGAAATTCCACCTCTGCCCTGGCTTACACTGCTTGATTCACATACTGATTTTTACCATCAACATATTTATTCAATCTAATTACGATTAGATATTTGATTATGATTAAATCGAAGCTAAATCTGGTTTAGTGATACATGAATATTAGACAAAGACCCTAGGATTTACAATATAGTGCGTAGTTACAACGTAGTTTATACTTGACATTGGGAAGCGCACTATAAGACATATATCCTAAATAAAGTTTCTGATCAAGATTTACTAACACGAGTCGATTAGTAAAATCTGTTGAGACCAGTGCATGTCGTATATCGTGACTTGATATGATGGTTTATCCTAGTGAATCATGAGTCTCGGGAGACTCGTATGGATATGTAAGTGTTTATTTGATAAGACACTGAACGACTCACTGAAGATTTCCTAATAGATAGTACACCAACGTCAATATGAATCTTCTCGAGTTGAGCGAGCATAGTGGTCCTTCGACTTGAGATACCACAGTGGAATATATGAGTTATCTTCCACACTTTGATGGCTGTCACGTCATCGATCTATTCATGATCAGACCTCCATCTGTTCATTGGGAGTGGACTGATGTTCATGATATCCAGTGCGTATCAAGAGAGGATCTGTCAGTCCTGTGTACGGGGTATATGCATCCTCACGTGTTTACGATCTAATAAATCCATGGCCGTGTTATAACTTCAGAAATCAGTTCCGAGTGTTATTTAGAGATCGTAAATTGAAAGTCGACTATATTATACCGAATGGGTCTGAAGTTTTTATCTATACCCCAGGTATAATATGAATAACCTGTGACTGAGTGATTGTACGTATGCAATGACCTCAGCTTGCATAGTTTATCGAGATTATCTGTGGTTGTCATAATTCATGAGTGGGTGAATTATGGACACAAAATTGGATTTCGTGACAGATAAACCTAAACTTAGAGAGTCCCACAATATGAAGTGTACTCGTTGAGCACTTGGGCAACACGATATGAATAATACAAATTATTCATAATACTTCATCGGATTAAACGAGTTAATTCGAATCGTTTAATCAGTTAAACGATAACAGATGCATTAGAGGATTTTGACCAATCGTAATTATTGTGTATTTTTATTTGATACATAATACCATTAGATACACATTAATTATTCGTCAAATGAGATTTTGACACATGCGATAAATATATGTATTTGTTATATATTGTAAATAAAAATACATATATAATAATAATTACATTAATTGATTATTTGAATATTTAATTGTTAAATATTTAAATGATTAGTTCATAAACGTTTTTCATAAATGTTATGGAATTTGTCCGATTATTATTGGTTCACATGGCATGATTAATTTAAGCTTAGATGTGCAAATATGATTTGGCTACATTAAAGTTTATCTTATCATTATTTTAGTTTAATGAAATTAAAATATAAAATGGATAAAAATGCCCTTCCTAGGTCATCTAAGGTGTTTTAAAAAGAAAAAAAAATTATTCTCCACTCTTTCATCCATGGCCGAAAGTCTTCAAAGAAAAATGAGTTCCCAAATTTTTTTTGATAAATCCATTGAAAATGTGAAGAAAAATCAAGAAAAGCTTAAAGAAATTTGGGGTATTAAAGGTAATCTTCATAACCCCATAAGCTTGAAATTAGTTTCTAGTTTCTTGATTTCTTAGAATGGTTCTAGGGTTTTTTTGCTTGTAAAATTTAGAGCTTTTGGTTGTGGATGATGAATTGGAAGTATTGATGCATGTGTGAAGTAGTTTTGGTTGATGTTATTGTAAATTCTAGAGTGTTATGACCACTCTTGTAACACCTAGAATTATTCTTGGGTGCTTCATGTGTGGTGACTTTGATTGGTGTTGTGGATTAATTGGATTAATCTTGAAAAATTGGAATTAAGCATGAAATTTGGAATTTTCGGTTTCTGGATCAAACCTGGAATTGTTCTATTTTTGATTTTGAAAATGATGTCTTATGAATGTATTGGATGTGTTTTGAGAGTTGAAAAAATTGCCGGAAAGTGTTTCAGAGTTGAAATAAGCGAAAACGGTGAAAAATGGCGTTACCGGGTGACTTTTGAGCTAACCGGGAGACAGCTATCCAAACAGTGAATTTGTCACTGTTCGGGCAGCCCATGAACTTCCCTAACATTATTGGGGCTGACTTGGGCAGTCCCTATAAGTGTTGGGTGGTCGGTTCAGTCAAAAACGTATTTTGCGTCATTTTATGGAAAAACGGTTTTCGTAAAAGTTTCGCGAAGTTTCAACCTTATTTATGTCGTTATATGATAACAAATAAATATGTTTAGGTGAAATATGAATAAATTATTCATATTAGATATTGAATAATTTATTCGGTAATTTGAAAAAATTTTAAAATACGATTTCGCCCGAACCGTGCTTCCACCGCGCCCTTCCCCCAAAACCCCTACAAGCTTCAGCCTACGATCCCCTAATAGTGGTATCAGCGCTTCAGGTTCAGGAAACTGTTCATGAGACTATTCACATATACGGTATAATATTATTCACATATACGGTACTATTCAAGTATACGACACTATTCACATATACGATACTATTCATAGTGAAATAGTAAAAAGCCGGTTCAAATGAGAAGCTGATCGTTATCAGAAACATGACGGTAAAGTTTGAAATTAATAAGTTCAAATGGAGCAACTTTTCCCTATGGAAACTTAAAATAAAAGCAATCTTGAGAAAAGATAATTGCTTGGCGGCAATTGGAAAGAGATCAGATGGAATGACTGATGAAAAATGGAAGGATATGGATGACAATACTATAGGCAATTTGCATCTAGCCTTAGCAGATTCTGTGTTATCTAGTGTTGTAGAGAAGATGACTGCAAAAGAGATTTGGGATGCACTTACCAAATTGTACGAGGTCAAGTCTACACAAAAAGATATTCTTGAAGAGAAGACTTTACACTCTTCGAAAAATGAGTGAGTCCACATCCATGACGGATTATATCAACAACTTGAATACACTATTTTCCTAACAAATGAACGTACGAAGATTCTACTTTAAAGTCTGCCTGATTCGTATGATCAACTGATCATCACCTTGACAAATAATGTTGTCACTAGTAATCTAGTCTTTGATGACTGCTGCTATGGAAGAAGAGTCTAGGCTCAAAAATAAGGAAGACAAATCATCTAGTTCGTAACAAGTAGAAGCATTGGCGATGACAAGAGGGAGATCAATGGAACGAGGCTCAAGTGAGAGTCAAAACCATGGTATATCGAAATCAAGAAGTAAGAAGAATGTTAAATACTACAACTGTGGCAAGAAATGGCACATCAAGAAAAATTGTTGGAATCTGAAGGATGGTGGAGAAAAAGCTCATATTGCAACAATATCTCATGAATGTGTTGCAAGTACTTCTGAAGAAGGTGGTGCATTTTACAGTGAAGTAGCAATGGTGTCCAATGATAGCAGAACATAGCTAAGTGGTGCATGGCTGGTTGATTCTACAGATGTTAGTCTATAAGACATGTCACAAGATCCTAAACATGATTATATGTATGAAATTTACAAGAAAAATGGCGGAAGCACTTATATTGTAATTTGGAGAAATTTCGAAATTTCTTCTTTGGATGAAGCTCTAAGCTTGTTGTTTATGCCTTGGGTGAGTCTCTCTATCACCTTATTTGACTCATCCAAGTGCTAGCTATGTTGAAATTTTGAAGCAAAATTTCATTAAAAAGGAATAGAAGAATCGGCCAAGGGAGAAGAAGAAAAGAGAGTTAGATATTTTTCAAGACTTGGGTGGTTGTTTTGTTGAAATGCATTTAATTTAATTAAGTCAACTACTTACATCAATATTTTACATTTGATGTAAGTCATGTGGTCCCACCACATTTTAAATTCAAAATTTGAGTTGGCTTACTCAACACACAACTTGACTTGGGCCCACCAAAGTCAAAGATATTTTGTGTTCCTAAAACACAAAAAGACACACGCAAAGTCACGGGCAATTTTATCAGGTTCGTTTAAGTCCAATTAAAAGAATTTGTCGTCGCGCCATAATTAAATCTAATTTAATTAAATAATTTTGCCTCGTAAAATTATTACGATAGTCACTTTCGAATTAATTCTAAATTAATTCATCCGCCCAATTAAAATCCAATTTTAATTTATTATTGAAATCTGATTTCAATTAATACATCTAATATATTATTTTAGTCACAAATAAATAAATTTAAATAGAAAAATCCAATTTAACTATTAAATTTATTTCATCGATTAATTCTAAATTAGTCGCGTTCTCTCTTCTATACAAAATTAATCTCATATTAATTATTACCGTAATTGATCCCATATTAATTTTCTCTCTCATAGTTAATCCCAGATTAATTCTATCTGAGTCAAATGTCATTGGTGAATCTTTGGGAAGCGACCCAAGAGATTCATGGATATGTTGGCAGTAAATACGGTTATCGGACTATGCGAACGTGTGAGTATCCCGTACCATGTTCTCACCGATTTACAAGACATGGTTGGCTACTAGCAAAGCACCGTGCCTACCCAATTCTCCAGAAATATTCACCGAGGAATATCATCTGTATCAGACATTGTAATACTAATATTATATAATGCGTAATATGATCCAGTATCAGATATCACATGTTAGGCCTAGGGCTGGCTCTGTGTGTGCCCCGTACAAAGCATATATCGGATCCTGATTAATTAATCTCTGTAATAGGGAAGTCATGACTGTAGGCACTGCATTTTTACGCATAAGTCCCTATGATGAGTCTCATTTTGGAGACACTACCTTTTAAGTCACGGAGGTCACGGGAAACGGACGTCGGAAGGGGAATTCAGAATAAACAAGCTCACTGTCTTCGTTAGTGCTGCGTTCGCTACTTCGTTCGAACGGAAAACAGATTGCGGGCGTTCGTGTCGCGTTCAAGGAAGCGTTCGAACGGTGTCGGTAATTCTGGTTTTGCTGCTAGCCTCACATCCAGCCCATTTAGCTCCCCAAAGCCCATAAAACACATCCCAAATTAAATAATTAAATATTAAATTAAATATTAAACATTAAATAAAACATTTAAATCATTTACCAATTAAAATAAACAGTTACCAACTTAAACTAAAATCATGCCTAAATTAAACAAATCACATACTAAATCAAAATACAATCATACCAAATTAAAATCAATCATAACCAATTAAAGCCAATCATATATTTGACTTCCTAATCTAATAAGATACTTACCAATATAAAATATTTGTATTCCTAAACCAACACAAACTAAATATTACAACTTCCTAAAGTAAAATATTTTGTCCCCCCTCAATCCTTTGATTTCCTTGTTTAAAACTAAATCATATCCTAATTTAATGCACAAATCCCTTCCCTTGTAAACCCTAGCCATTCTCTATATAAACAACCCCTAACCAAGGCCATTCCTCTCCTTCACACAACACAATTCACACCCAAAACAGACAAAAAGAGAAAACACTTCATACACACACAAAAAGAGAACAAAAGAACCTCAACCATCTCCTCCATAGCCGAATCTACCACAGGTAACCGCCCTAATCACCACCGAAACTACAAGCCCCAAAACAATCCCTAATCACCACCGAAAACCAGTCCCTCTAAACCTCCATACATCACCGAAAACCACACAAACGCAGCAGCCCAAATCCTTAAAAAACAGTAACTTGGAAAACTACATAGATAATCTCAAAAATAATCACTTTTGATTGCACTAAGAACCCACACAACTTGGAATAGTTCTTTGAAAACATTGAAACAGGTAGCCCGTGCAGTGAGCAGCAAAACAGGAGCCGAATAGGAGCAGAACGGAGTTCGAACAATAAGCAAAGCAGCGAAGCAGTGAGCTAGGACGTTGAACCAGGGACCAGAAAAGTTGCGGAGCTTTACCCCCCTTTCGATCTTCGTGGAACGTGAGTCCGAGAGACGGCTTAAAAGGTTAGACCTGAGGGTATCTTTCACACTTGTTTTCCTTTTCCGCATTATTTATTAAGTATTTCTTGTATGATTGTAATGTTAAAATGTGTGTTGTGATTTTTGAGTATATAAATATGCATGAATTATGAGATGTAATATGTTGTGGGCATTGGATGAATGAGAGATGTGTCAACTCTCGCGGTATATCGGATGGAAACCCGGACATAAATTTCATAGCCGATTCCGAATGGACGGTAATATGATCTGTACTCGGGCCACAACTCCACGTACCGCTTGAGTAAACGGCACCATCTCTCTTTCGTTGTGTTGCTTTTTTTTGTTTATTTAGTTTTCTCTTGAATTCAATATATTGTTTATCTTTGTATGATTCAACCAAGCGCATGGGCTTAGTGAGTTAGTCCAAAGGTCCTCCATTTGTGAGACAAAGAGCCGAAAAGGCCACCTTCGTGACACTACTTCGCCGCGCCGGTTGATGTATGTTCGGTTGGACGCAAGATACGTTCAATCGAGCATACTTAGTTTGATATTATTATCTTCATTTTTGTATGTATAAGTCAATCGAGCGCATGGGCTTAGTAAGTGTGATGTGAGACCCCATATGGGGAGGGGCTAAAAGCCCCTTTTCCACAATGCTTTGCCGCGCCGGTTGACGTGTGTTCAGATTGGATGTGAGATGTGTTCAATCGGGCATACTTGGTTGATATGATTGGTTCTAGTCTTGTATGTGTGACGTGATGCGCATGGGCTTAGCATGTTGGTCTAAAGGTCCTCTCTTTGAGAGATCAAGAGCCCCAAAAGGTCACCTTTACGGCAGTGCTTCGCCGCGCCCCTTTATTTTCTATTTATTGCATCATATTTCATACATCAGGTCCGTTTCCGTTCGAACGCGTTCACGAACGCAACTCGAACGCGCATGTGTTTTTGCCTTATTATGTGTCAGGTCTCGTATCCGTTCGAACGCGTTAACAAACGCCATACGAACGTGAGCTTTCTGTCTCATCTCCGTTCGAACGCGTTTACGAACGCTACTCGAACGTGAGCATTCTGTTTCATTTCCGTTCGAACGCGTTTACGAACGCTACACGAACGTGCACACACTGAACTGAGTCTGTCCTATTATATTCATGCATAATTGCCTATTGTTTGATCTTTCTTATGCAAATGTGTCACAATTCGTATGCTTATGTCATGATAACATTTGAGTATTATTTCTTGCGGTATATCGGATGGAAACCCAGACGTAAATTCCGTAGCCGATTCCGAATGGACGGTAGTGCGGTCTGTACTTGGGCTACAATTCCACGTACCGCTTGGAAAAGTGCCCATATGTGTGCTTGCGTTTTCCTGAATGTGATATGTAAATTTGTATGTTCGTTGCTATCTTGATATATGTTAAGCATGCAATTTTAAATATGAGATATATGTAAAAGCGTACACATAAGTTTTATTTTGCATATGAGAATTTAGAAGCATGATACTATTGGAAATAAGTGTTACTTAAGCTTAGTTAAATTATTACATGAATCCTTTCATTACAAGTGACATAAGTAAGGGACCATTCCGAACCCAACGGTTTGAGGTCTTCCCTTGCGAGGGGTGAGTGCGGCCTTAAATCTTTGTCCCGGTTCACACCGGGTGGCGACTCCATGTTATGTAATCCTTCCCAACTAGGCCGCGAGCCTAGGAACGGCGTCGCTCAGGTTCTGTGTCCCACAATGACCTAGTCATACTATCCCGATAGCTGCAGCTTTAAGAGTACTAATTTTGTATCATGTGTGACCATCATCTCCATATGACTGACATGATATTCCCATATTGACATCACATCCAATACACTACGATTTTTAGTAAACTCAATATAAGTGTACACAGAACCTGTTAAAGCTTAAGACGACTAATACTAAAGTAAATTGATTGTCGTAAGTAATAGCGACGTAAGACTCAGGTTAAAGATCACATACACATACCATGATTAGGATTCCTATTGAAACATAGTCATACTACCAATGAGATTCCGAGTGGGTCTATCTAGAGCGAACTGTTCCCGGTCCAACGGCTAACAGAACCTCTTATTACACTTGCATAAATATCCAATAACTAAATATATGAGAATTATGCCGTTAAGCTTCCATAACGCGCACAAGTGTAATACTAGTATATTCCGCATTATTAATGTCCAGTCTCGATAATACTTCAACTATGGATATTTAATGATTAAACCATTTGTGGATTAATACTTTCTCATATCTTATTTATCAGATTTAACCATATGGACTTTTATCATTAATATATATATTCAAGTAATCAAATTACAATAATGATAAAATTACAATTTCCTTTTTTCACATAGATAATTTGTACAAAAACACAATGTTCTTTACCAATAGTAATGCTATAGGTCATAATTGTCCAACAATCTCTCACTTGGCCTATAGCCAATCACTCAAGTATCTAATACTTGAACTATGTACACGTCGCTCAAACTTTTGCTGAGATATAGCCTTCGTCAACGGATCTGCAATGTTATCATCTGATGCGATCTTCTCGATCTTCACATCGCCACGATGTATGATCTCACGAATCAGATGAAATCGTCAAAGTACATGATTGGATCGATGATGAGACCGTGGTTCCTTAGCCTGTGCAATAGCCCCATTATTGTCACAATACAAAGGTACGGGCTCAGCTGCTAACGAAACTACTCCTAATCCAATTAGGAATTTACGGATCCAAACTGATTTTTTTGCTGCCTCAGCTACAACAATATATTCCGCTTCTATTGTGGAATCGGCAACAGTCTATTGCTTGGAAGATTTCCAGCTCACTGCTCTGTTGTTTAAACAACATATGTACCCTCATTGCAACTTATAGTCGTCTTTGTCAGTTTGGAAAATTGCATCAGTGAACCCAGTCATCTAAAGTTCTCCTTCCACATAGACTAAAAAAGCATCGTTAGTTCGTCTAAGAAACATAATGATGTTCTTTACAGTAATCCAGTTACCATCACCTGAATCGGCCTGATAGCGATTGTACATGCTCAAAGCATATGAGACATCAGGTCGCGTACATATCATGGCATACATGATCGATCCGACTGCTGAAGCATACGAGATTCGAATCATTACATCTCTCTTATCTTGAGTTTTAGGACACATATCATTCGATAGAAAGACGTCATGTGACACCAGAAGCAGCCCCATCTTGGACTGATCCATGTTGAATATTTTCAACACTTTGTCAATGTACGAGCTCTGAGAGAGTGCCCACAGTTTTCTAGATTTATCCCGATAGATCATTATTCCTAGAATAAAGGCTGCCTATTTCAAATTTTTAATGGAGAATTTTAATGAAAGCCAAGCTTTCACCGATTGTAGCATGAGAATGTCATTTCCAAAAAGCACTACATCATCAACGTATAGGACAATGAATGCCAGTGCGCTCCCACTATCTTTCTTGTATACACAATAATCATCTTCGTTTTGAATGAAACCATATTCTTTTATGATCTTATCAAAATGATGGTTCCAATAACGCGATGTTTGCTTTAATCCATAAATGGATCGGTTTAACTTACAAACCTTGTTTGCATATTTTGGTACGACAAAACCATCATGTTGTTACATATAAACATCATCGAAAAGATTTCCGTTAAGGAAAACAGTTTTGATATCCATCTGTCATATTTCATAATCGAAATATGCAGAATAGCAAGCATTATCTGAGTGGATTTAATCATGGCAACAGGTGAAAAGGTTTTATCGTAATCGACACCATGTCGTTGATGATACCCTTTAGCTACAAGTCTAGCTTTGTATGTTTGTATGTTGCCTTCCATGTGTATATTCTTTTTTAAGATCCATTTACAACCAATAGGCTTAATGTCTTCTGCTACATCAACCAGTGTCCAAACTTGGTTGGTATACATGGAATCCATTTCGGACTTCATGGCTTCTTGCCATAAAGCGGAGTTGATACCTTGTATCACTTCCTCATACGTAGCCGGTTCATCTTCCTCAATAAGATTAATGTCTACATGAGGTGAGATCATGAACTCATACCTCTCAGGTTATTTTCTAAGTCTCTCCGACTTATGTGGTTCATGTGTATCAGAAGATTGTGGAACGATCTCATCTATGATACACTGTTCGTGTTCCGTGAGGGTGTCGGTGCTAGGAACAGTATCACTCCGATTTTCATCGAGTTCTACTTTCCTCCCACTTACCACTGTATTCATGAATTCATTTTTTAGGAAAACCGCATGAAGAGCAACAAGTATTTTGTTCTCTTGTGGGTTGTAGAAATAATATCATTTCGTTTCCTTAGCATAACCTACAAATAGGCACTTATCGGATTTGGGTTCTAGTTTGGTAATAGACACTTATCCGATTTGGGTTCTAGTTTGGTACTATCCTAACGTTTAACATATATTCAGCATCCATAAATCTTCAGGAATAAGAAACTCGGTTTATTTCATGTCCATATCTCATATGGAGTCTGTTCAACAGACTTTGACGGAACCTTATTCAAAATAAGTATTGCATTGTTTAATGCGTATCCCCATAAGGAAATCGGTAGCTCTGTGTGACTCATCATTGACCTTACCATGTCAAACAAAGTTCAGTTTCTCCGTTCAGATACACCGTTCAATTGACGTGTTCCGGGAGGAGTCCACTGTGAAAGAATACCTTATTCTTTCAAGTAATCTTGAAACTTATTGATTAAGTATTCTCCACCACGGTCCGACCGCAATGTTTTAATACTTTTGCCAGTCTCTTTTTATACTTCGTGTCGAAATACTTTGAATTTCTCAAAAGTTTCGGACTTTGTTTCATAAGACATACATAACCATAACGCGATGCATCATCCGTAAAGGTTACAAAGTATTCATATCCACCTCTAGCCTAGATAGATATGGGCCTACATACTGTTAGGGTTGGTGCTTGGAGCGCCAATCCGGATCGTATTTATGTCTGATTCATGAATACGAGCAATGTCATTTTCCATAATATTACTAATTTTAATGGTAGCACCATTGTCTTTTATACACTATTCGATATAATCATGATTAGATATCTGATTATGATTAGATCGAAAATGAATTTGATTCAGTGATACGTGCATATTAGACAAATACCCTATGATTTACAGTATAATGCACAGTTATAACGCAGTTTATAATTGACATTGGGAATCGCACTATTAGTTGTATATCCTTAAGTAAAGTTCATGGCCAAGATTTACTAACATGGGTCGGTTAGTAAAATCTGTTGAGACCAGTACATGTCGTATAACGTGAGTTTTTCTGATGGTTTATCCCAGTGAACTATGAGTCTCGGGAGACTCGTATAGACATGTATGTGTTTATTTGATAAGACATTGAACGACTCACTAAAGGTTTCCTAATATATGGTACACCAACGTCAATAGGAACCTTTTCGAGTTGAGTGAGCTTAGTGGTCGAAGACCTTCGACTTGAGATACCACTATGGATATATGAGTTATCCTCCACACTTTGATGACAATCACGTCAACGATTTAGCCATGATCAGACCTCCGCATTTTCGTTGTGTGTGGACTGATGCTCATGATATCTTGTGCGTATCAAGATAGGATCCGCCAGCCCTGTGTACAGGGCATATGCATCCAGCACATGTTTACGATCTAGTAAATCCATGGCTGTGGTATAACTACGGAAATCAGTTCCGAGTGTTATTTAGAGATTATAAATTGAAAGTCGACAGTATTATACCGAACGGATTTGACGTTCTGATCTATATCTCAGTTATAATACAGATTGCATGTGATTGAGGGATTATACGTATGCAGTAACCTCGGCTTGCATAGTTTAGCGAAATTATCTGTGGTCATCATAATCCATGAGTAGGTAGATTATGGACACGAAATTGGATTTCGTGACGGATAAATCTAAGTCCCACAATATGAAGTGTACTCATTGAGCACTTGGGCAACTCGATATGAATAATTCGGATTATTCATAATATTTCACCGGATTAAATGATTTAATTTGGATCGTTTAATCGGTTAAACGATAACACATGCAATAGGAGATTTTGTCCGATAATAATTATTTTGTATTTATATTTGATACATAATTATTGGAACACATGGCATGTCTTTATACTAGGCTTCATTTGTCCAATTTTGATTTGTTGAAATAAAATAAGCATTAAATTAATTGATTTAATTTTTTCTTTTGGACAAAAAAGCCCCAATTTTCGTGACTCACCCTCTTTAAATTGAAAAATTATTTTCTCTCTCTTGTTCACTTCCACCATTGCCGAAACAAAAGAAAATAAATGGGTTTGCAAAGTGTTTGAAGAATTCATGAAGATTCAAAGGACAAATTCAAGAAAAATGCTAAGGAATTGGAGGATTAAAGGTAATCTACCATAACCCTAAGCTTAGAAATTTAGTTTCTCCATTCTTGAGTTGATAGAAGGGTTCTAGGGTTTCCTTGAATCTGAATTTTTTGGGCTTTTGTTTGTGGTTGATGGAGATGGAAGATCATGTATGTGTGAAGTTGAAATTGGAAGTAATTATTGTAATTAGTTTTTAATTTTATCAATTGTTGATGAGTTGTTATTCTAGAGTGTTGTGACCACTCTTATGGCACCTAGAATATTTTTTGGGTTTTTCATATTTAGTGACTTTGATTGGTGTTTGATTAATTAGATTAATCATGGAAAAATTGGATTTAAAGCATGCATTTTGGTGATTTCATTTTTCTGGATCAGAATTGGTTAAACTAGAAATTATGGGATGTTTTTGATGTCTTATGAATGTAATGGATGTGTTTTGGGAGTTGGCACGATTTTCGGAAAGTGTTTCCGACTTGAAATAAGCGAAAACGACCAAAAATGGCGTTACCGAGTGGATTTTGAGCCAACTGGGTGACAGATGTCCAAACAGTGAATCCGTCATTGTTCGGGCAGCCCATGAACTTCCCGAAACTATTGTCGGGTAGTCGGTTCGGTCAAAAACGCGTTTTGCGTCATTTTTTGGAAAAACTATTTTCGTAAAAGTTTCGCGAGTTTTCAACATTACTTATGTTAATATTTGATATTAAATAAATAGGTTTAGGTGGAATATGAATAAATTATTCATATTAGATATTGAATAATTTATTTGGTATTTTGAAAAAAATTTAAAATACGATTTCGCCCGACCCGCGCTTCGGTTGCGCCCTATCGGCCAAAAACCCCAACAAAAATGGTATCAGAGCGGGTCTGATGCTTCATCCATTACATTATTCATGCTTGATATTTGATATATAATCCAATTTTAATGTTCGTACATGCTAGGAATCTAGATATATTTCTTAACTGTGCGGTTTTACGCTAACGAATATGTAACGAAAATTTAATTGTTAAATTGAGTTATATGTTCTAAGGTAGAATTGAATTGTTTAGAAAATGATTTAGATTAAATTCTGCATTGGATGTAGAGTAAAACTTCCATAGGAACGATTTTAAATATGGCTGTAAAGTAACGTGTATTGGATACATGTTTCTTGGTCCGTCTTGTTAGTACGGTTTATGGGTATTTTTCTATAACTGCATCCGAGATCGTGCCAAAACTGTGAGGGTGTAGTTATAGGATTGTTATCCATACCGGTTGTATATTGATACTGGACAAATTCAAGTGAAAGTGGAAATCCTGAACGTGCCAAAGCTGTCAAGACTACACTGGTAGCTTGAGTATGTCATTGACAAGTGTAGCCTTGATACGCCTCCCTGTGAACGTGCCAAAGTTGTCACAGCTAGAAATGATCAAGACCAAAACCAGGAGTCACTAGTGAATGATTAACAAAGAGTTGTCTACTTAATGAATATACGTAGGCGAGAACGTGTCAAAGCTGTGAGTTGAAATATATTCATGGGATCCTACTCTCACTATGGAATTCGATTTAATTATTGAATTCCCATTGTTCGTTGGGGATTATTGACCGATGTGATCACACACGTATAACGCAAGCGCACGTATCGTTCAAGTAGTATAAAAATATTGATCTCACGAGGACTTAATTTCTACTATTGTTATTAATTATTGATACTATTTATTTACAAGTTTCCAATTAAAGGGAGAAAAGAATGATTGCTTGATTGGTTGGTTGAATGTGCATTTACTAAATAAATAAATAAAGACACAAAAGAAAATACAAAGGAAAAATAAACAAAAGACACAAAAATCTAGGGTTGAGATTCCACACAATATTATTCTATTGATGAATTGATTCTCTTATATATGTGTAATAAATCAGTTTGCTAACTTGGAACACGAAGATATGCAAAAGCCTCTTCCGATGGTCAGATGCAAATATCCAAAATAACTCAATTAATCATATTCCTATGTTAATCAAGTTACATGAATTCATTAAGTTCAAGTTCCAATTATGGCTACCCCCGCCCGATAGGTATATTCCTATCTTGTAATGAAATATATTAAAGGGTTATCTTTTCTCAAGGAAGATCGTGAGCTATTAAATTTAAGGCTGAAACCTAAAATCCATTTTCCAAGTTCTTTTTAAGTTTACCACATCAATCTTATTGGTGATCAGGCAACAAGAAGCATTAAGTTTAATATTCAATAAACAAACTAAAGAATTACCCAATATAATTAAATCAATTATTAAGTATATGAATATTGTGTTTCATCACTTCCCTAAAATAAAAATACAATGCTGGTGGTTAGGGGATCCACCTTTACTAATTCTAATTTAGAAATCTCTCTTATTATAAGATAAAAATTATCAGTGATATTACCAACCGACTATACAAACAGTATCCTCATTAAGTCAGATTTTTAATTAAGTCTAACTGACCATAAAAGCGGTGTTATTATTTGTCCATAAACCAGCCATATAGGCGGTAATCATCTGTCATCTAAAGACCGGCCATATAGGCGGTGTCACATTATGTCAAATAAATAAAACCAGCCATTAAGGCGATAATCCTTTAATTTAAATTATAATTTCCATATTATAATTAAGGGAGATTGATCTAAACTAAAATAATAAAAACTTCACCATTCCCCCAGCAAAAATCTAACTACAAAACATAAATGAAAATAAATAAAATAAAATAAAATAAACTACTACTATTACTAAAAATAAAAATACATAATTTAAATTATAAAAAATAAATAAATAAGATTTAATCCTTAAATTCCTTACAAAAACCTAAGGAAAACATGAGAATTACAAATGAGATGGCTTGGTATTTATAAGCAAATCTAAAGGCTTCCACCAATTTCTCCACCAATTGCTCCACCAAACACTCCACAAAATCCTCCACCAAACACTCTACCAAACATGCCACAAGACACTCCACCAAACACTCCACCAAACATGCAAGCATGTTTTGTGGAAGTTTGACAATTGTAAATTGTCATTTTCCATTTTTTTTTTAAATTTTTTTGATAATGACTTTAGCAATTACACAAATTACATTGGATTATTCGTTAATTTCGATCTTGAAAACTTCAGAATTCAAAAATATTTAAAATTTCAAAGTTGTAGATCTTTGAGTCTTCTTTAATCTTCAACTTGAATGAGCTCAATCGGATATCAGATGAAAAAATTATGGCCAAAATATGACAATTGCACAAAATTGAAATTTCCGAAACTATACTTCGTTATGACACCCTTTCAAGTTTCCAATCTCCAAAATCAAAATGTCAAGTCCAATTTTTGCCCTTATTTAACCCAAATTTCATCCTAAATGATTCCATTAAGTCCCAATTTTATTTTATCTGCAAAACAAACTAAAACACGTCAAAACGTTCATCAGACCCGATAAATTAAACAAAATATTAGGTAAAATGGATGGTAAATATTGATATATTTTCCGCTCATCAATTACGGTATTACGTAAAGTAGTGGGAGACCCTGCTGGGTTTAAAATCCATAATTTAAGTAGTGTGTAATATTTTGGAAAATTCTGCTTTGTTTTCCTTACATTCTATATTGATTATAGATTTATGTTTCTAATCCACTGCATAGTATATTACTTGAATATATAGGTTTTCAGACTTTACTTATAGTTGCGTAGTTCTAAAATAGATTCTAGAAAGACAGGAGACTTAGACATAATTAGATTAGTTGAAATCATCGGGAATTGTTGTTCCGATTTTCTTGAAAATTAAAATGGTTTGTGACTTAGTTTCTAAGTCGTGATTAGGTAATCTAAAAGGATATCTACGTTCTGATATAACTGTCTTGAGAGAACTATTTCTTATGCAGTAAGAATTGACTTGAATGGTTAATGTCTCGAGATTATTGACTGCATTAAGAAAACCCCTTTAGTATTTGTTTATCTTTTAATGATGTTTTTTTGGCTTTTAGTGACTTTTAGAAGTGACGTGTCTGACATAATTTGTAATCGATTATTTTTAAATGTTGTGAATAATTGAACGCAAATTATAAATCTTAAGAAATAGAGATACATATAGTTGTGTATAGAGAATATCGATTCGCAATACGACGACTGTAGGTATTGAATACAAGATCTCCCGTCTAGTTATTTAAAATAATATTTAATGACTGTTTTGATATTTGATATCAGAACTTGTGACTATTGGATAGTTATTTATTTTGTATAAACAGTTGTTACATATTTTAAAGCGACTAATAGTGTCATTAATGAAAAAGATAAAAATTAAGAAAATATTTGGTAGAGTAAATAACTTAGAACTGTGCTTTATGAGATTTTATCATAAAAGCATTAAATGCTTGTTCCGTATGGTAAAGGATAGTCTGATATGAGATCACACCACATATCCTTATCCATTTAATGAATATTGTATTCAAGCTGTGATTAAATCTCATTTAACCAATGATCGTCATTGGACCACAAATTTATTAAACTAATACATTGGATGTGTGTAGTTTAATGAATTAGAAATTTCCCTGTAGAGTTTTCTTTGCTTCGTACCTCAGTTGATGAATTTTCATTACTTAGTAGCGTGTTTCTAATAGAGAACATGTTGAATGTCTTGAATTGTTCAAGAAATGTCAATATGTTTCTAATGAAACGCGGATTGAATATTTTGAATGGTTCAAAGATATTCTATTTGAAGCGTTGAAAACTTTATAAATTCATTGCTCGTCTTTGAATTGTTCGAATATGTTTGATTTGATCAAACGTATGAATTTAAGGTCATTAGTCTATACTTACTTAATGAATATGATTCTTACTCAATATTAAAATTTTGAGATTATATTTTGATGGAATTGATTTGTGGGAGTTATCGGATCTTATATGATTTGATTCGTTGATATTGAGAATTATCGAATTGGTTTTCAATACTCTTGAGGTTATGCTCCAATAAATCTAATTCATCTCTTTAATTAAGGTTTCATTTGTTTCTACAGTTACGTATATGATATGTATAAGTAGAAAATTTGAATCTTGAAAAGTTTAAGATATGAATTTTTCTTTTGTATAATTGTTATATAATTGAAAGTACTTGTGCCTCAGAGGTACGAGTGAAAGGTTTATCATTTATTCTTGGAATATTGTATTTTATTTGATAGAATATCTTTTCTACGATCCCGAGTAATAAAATTATTTTATTACTTGGTGGTTAACATTGGATGTTGACGATTGTAGAAAACACTTGACTTAGTGAAGTCAAATATGAGAGTGATAAATTGTAATGGAACTACATAATTAATAAGATGAAAATACCCTTAGACAACTTTCGTATAAGTACAATAGGATGTCAAAATCATTTACAAAGTATTTGATATTTAATAATTTTGTCATTTTCTTATTGAAGAAAATTATCCTATGACCTATAGTGGGAGCGATATTTGATATCGATTCTGGAACTTAGTATTGAACCATAGATCTAAGATTGTTCATGGCTCACTACGATCAAGTTTTGAACTTGATTATGCTTTCGTTATGAATAGTTCATAAAATGTGCAAATTGTTTGCGCAGTAAAAGCATAGTGAGCTTGATAAAGGTTTGACCTTTATAATATAACAATGAGTAGGTTATACTCAGTAGTTTATTGTAGATTATGAGGAAGCTTGTCTCTTGTCGTACTGATTGGACATATCATGAGTCTTCTTTTCTCCGTGGAAGCAGTGAGAGTAGTCTTTGTTATATTTGATGTAAAGTTTTATATAAGATATAAAACTGAGAGACTTGTGAGATACTACCATTAGTCGCATATTATATATGATCTAATAAGTGTAGTATTACTGTAATACAGATAGTCATACTGTGTAGTATTCAACTTTCGTAAAGAATGATTCCTTTGTCGAAAGATAGATTGATTGGAATGTCTAGTCAATCTTATGCATCATGTGATGATGGCGTAATAAATATTATATTATATGTGATTAAAGATATCAATTTAATTGTAATTGTTACAAGTTATTTTGATATGGTTTAGACCATATGATGGTTCTATAAACATGTTCTTTGTGATTTTTGAGATATTAAGAACGAGTTTCTTAATCATGGAAAATTCAGTTAGCAACCATAAGGTCATATTAGTTTTGATTCTAATTATGACATTAGATGGTCTATGTCATAGAAAGTCAAAAAAGATGCAGTGGGAGTGTCACTGTTGATTCTACTAAACTAGTGGAATCAATTGCAACTTGTGAAGTATTGACTTAGGAAGTTGCATAGTGACTACAAAGATTAGAAGTCTTCATATTAGAGTAGTGCTTGCGGTCTTCTTATAGTATTTGGATTTCATTTCTAAATGCTGATATAGCGTCTGAGTCATATTGATGTGGAATTTAGATTTACAAAATATGAATGATGCTAGCTAAGGAAAACAATTGGGTTTGTTGGACAGACTCGATTTGTTAAAGCAGACTTACTTGTTGTTGCCTACCTCTTGAGTGCTGGTGAGCTCTTGAGGGCCATGAATATGCGATACATATTAACATGTGTATAGGATACCGTTGATTGGCACTAGAGCAAGTGGGAGAAATTGTTAGGGTTGGTGCTCAGAGTGCCAATCCAGATCGTATTTATGTCTGATTCATGAATACGAGCAATGTCATTTTCCATAATATTACTAATTTAATGGTATCACCCTTGTCTTTTATACAATTATTCGATCTAATCACGATTAGATATCTGATTATGATTAGATCGAAATTGAATCTGATTCAATGGTATATGTATACTAGACAAAGACTCTAGGATTTACAGTATAGTTCACAGTTATAACGTAATTTGTAATTGACATTGGGAAGTGCACTATTAGTTGTATATCCTTAAATAAAGTTCCTGGTCAAGATTTACTAACACTGGCCGATTAGTAAAATCCACTGAGACCAGTACATGTCGTATATCGTGACTTGATCCGATGATTTATCCCAGTGAACTATGAGTCTTGGGAGACTCGTATAGATATGTAGGTGTTTATTTGATAAGACACTGAATGACTCACTGAAGGTTTCCTAATAGATGGTACACCAACGTCAATAGGAACCTTCTCGAGTTGAGCGAGCATAGTGGTCCTTCGACTTGAGATACGACTATGGATATATGAGTTATCCTCAACACTTTGATGGTAGTCACGTCAACAATCTAGTCATGATCAGACCTCCGCCTTTTCATTGTGTGTGGACTGATGCTCATGATATCCTGTGTGTATCAAGATAAGATCTATCGGTCCTGTGTACAGGGCATATGCATCCAGCACGTGTTTACGATCTAGTAAATCCATGGTAGTGGTATAACTATAGAAATCAGTTCCGAGTGTTATTTAGAGATCGTAAATTGAAAGTCGACTGTATTATACCAAATGGATTTGACGTTCTGATCTATATACCATGTATAATATGAATGGCCTGTGATGGAGGGAATATACGTATGTAGTGACCTCGGCTTGCATAGTTTAGCGAGATTATATGTGGTCGTCATAGTCCATGAGTGGTGGATTATGGACACGAAATTGGATTTGGTGACGGATAAACCTAAACTTAGAGAGTCTCATAATATGAAGTGTACTCGTTGAGCACTTGGGCAACTCGATATGAATTATTCGGATTATTCATAATACTTCACCTGATTAAATGAGTTAATTCAGATTGTTTAATCGGTTAAAAGATAACACATGCAATAGATGATTTTTTCCGATAATAATTATTATGTATTTGTATTTGATACATAATACGATTAGATACACATTAATTATTCGTCAAATGAGATTTTGACACATGCCAATATGCCATAAATATATGTATTTATTATTTATTGTAAATAAAAAAAATATATAATAATAATATTAATTGATTATTGATATTTAATTGTTAAATATTAGAATGATTAATTAATTTAACCATTTTCACTAATTGTTATAAAATATGGTAAGTTGTTATTGGAACACATGACATGTCTTTATATTAGGCTTCATTTGTCCAATTTTGATTTGTTGAAATAAAGTAAGCATTAAATTAATTGATTTAATTTTTTCTTTTGGACAAAAATGCCCCAATTTTCGTGACTCTCCCTCTTTAAATTGAAAAATTATTTTCTCTCTCTTGTTCACTTCCACCATTGCTGAAACAAAAGAAAAAAATGGGTTTGCAAATTGTTTGAAGAATCCATGAAGATAAAAGGAAAAATTCAAGAAAAATGCTAGGAATTAGAGGACTAGAGGTAATCTACCATAATTCTAAGCTTAGAAATTTATTTTCTTCATTCTTGAGTTGTTAGAAGGGTTCTATGGTTTCCTTGAATCTGAATTTTTTGGGCTTTTGTTTGTGGTGATGGAGATGGAAGATCATGTATGTGTGAAGTTGAAATTGGAAATAATTATTGTAATTAGTTTCTAATTTTATCAATTGTTGATGAGTTGCTACTCTAGAGTGTTGTGACCACTCTTATGGCACCTATAATTGTTCTTGATTTGTTCATATTTGGTGACTTTGATTGGTGTTTGATTAATTAGATTAATCATGGAAAAATTGGATTTAATGCATGTATTTTGGTGATTTCAATTTTCTGGATCAGATTTGGTTAAACTTGAAATTATGGGATGTTTTTGATGTCTTATGAATGTAATGGATATTTTTTGGAGTTGGCACAATTTTCGGAAAGTGTTTCCGACTTGAAATAAGCGAAAACGGCCAAAAACGGCATTACCGGGTGGATTTTGAGCCAACCGGGTGACGACTGTCCAAACAGTGAATCAGTCATTGTTCAGGCAGCCCATGAACTGCCAGACACTATTGGATCTGAACTGATCAGTTTCCATGAGTGTCGGTCGTCATTTTGCGGAAAAACTGTTTTCGTAAAAGTTTCGTAAGTTTTCAACATTATTTATGTTAATATTTGATATTAAATAAATAGTTTTAGGTGAAATATGAATAAATTATTCATATTAGATATTGAATAATTTATTCGGTATTTTGAAAAAGTTTTAAAATACGATTTCGCCCACTCGCGCTTCTGCTGCGCCCCATCTCCTAAAAACCCCAACACATATGTCGTTATAAATGATGGCTAATAGCTCGGTGGCACGTACACCTTTACCACTAAAAGGTGTTTTAGGCATTTTGCCTAACAAATAAGATTCGCAGACATCATATGAATTAGGATCAAATCCATCCAAGTATTCATTCTTCGAAAGTGTGGATATACGAGTTTTGTTGATGTGTCACATACGACAATGCAACAAATAAGTCTCATCCGTTTTACTCAATTTGAGCTTTTTGTTTGTCATGTTATATATTTGAGATTCGTTTATATTCAAAATATAAAGACCATTATTCACATCTGTTGTACATATCAAAATATCATCTTTATAAACAAAACACTCAGTGTTCCTGAATACAAAGGTATACCCGCATCGAGTTAAACTAGATACGGAGATAATACTCATAGTCAAACTAGGTACAAAATAACAGTCGCCTAATGTAAGTACATGCCCTGAGGGAAAATTCAAAACATAGGTGCCAACGGCCAAAACAACGACTCTCGTCCCATTTCCGACTCGCATGTCGATCTCCCTTGAATCCATTCTCCTGCTAATCTGCAGATCATGCACATCAGTACATATATGAGTACTACGTCTAGTATCAAAAATCTATTTTTTTAAACTAGTAATAGACATGATTATTTCAATAACAAACATACTTGAAGTCGGAGTCTTGCCTTCGCATCCTTCAAGTCCGCTTTGAACTTACATCAATCACGCTTCTAATGACCCCGTTTGCCACACTGTAGGCAGACGTCTTGGAATTTGTCATTTGTCTTCCCAAAAGACTGTGATGATTTAGTCTTGTCCCTCTTCTTATTCTTCTTCACACCCCCAGAAGTCTTCGACAAAGCCTTGGTCTTCTTGGATGTCAAAGTAAGATACGCCTCGCGCTTCTTGCCTTTCAGAAGCTCTAGCTCTGCCTCTTTCAGCATAGCCATTAACTCTCCAAGAGTTTTCTCTTGGTTCATCATATTATAGTTAATGATGAACCCGCCCCAACAGTCGGGCAGAGACTGTAAGATCAAATCTATGGAAGTCTCGGCTTCGAATATAATGCTAAGATGACCCAGCTGTTCGATGTCAGCAATCATCTGCCACACGTAGTGTTCGACAGATGTACCCTCTGACATACGAGAGCGAAAAAGCTTCTTATGCAATTTATACTTTTGAGATCTAAGATTAGATCTATGAAGATCCTTCAACTTCAACATCATCGCATAAGGATCCAATCCCTTGTTCTGACGACGAAACTGGGGAGTCATTGCAGCAAGCATAATGGATTGAGCAATAAAGTTATCATCATGGTGAGTCTTCCAAAGCTCATGCTCTACTGGCCGCTCAAGTCCGGGCTCAGGCCCGAGAGGTCTCTCTATTACATAGACCAACTTCTCAGCTTCCATGACTATCCTGAGGTTCATTTCCAGTCTGGAAAATTTATGCCATTAAAGACATTCTCGCCCATGATTATGTCTCTAACGCTTATCTTTCCAGACATTTTAATTATTATAGTCCAACTATCCAATCAAATATTTCGGGTACACTCAAATGCAATGGTTACTATAGTCCAACTATATAACCAACTACAAATGGAGTAGTGTTGAGTACAGTCTATCTGTTCATAGAAAATAATAAATGAATAATATTAGTTCAACTAATATATATAATAACGAGAAATAATAATACTTGAGTGCGCATATTAGCGAGTATTAAACGAAATTGTAAATTTAATACCAGTCTCCCACTAATTTTCGATGAGCCTCCAACCCTCCGTTGAGTACTCGGAAAATCTAGTTTCCTAGTGGGCTAGGATCCCGTTAAATAATACCCAACCTTGACTTTGGCCAACAAGCTGTATAAAATTTAACTAGGTAGATCTCTAAGATCAATTGGATCTCATCCAATTCCTAGATCCGGTAGGTGGATATCCAAGTCCAAAATATATAACTAATATATTTCCTAACATGTTTCCTCTGAATCAACTAAGCCTTGGCTTTGGCTCAACAAGCTTAATGATTCCAGTTAAGCGTGACCCATTAATAGTGGGAAAGCTTCGCAATCCACGTTGATGAACAAGAGTGACCTTGACTTCGGCCAACAAGTCACAACTGCCCAAGACATGTGATATTAACAAAGCTTTCATGGTTCAAACACATCCGCGATAGACAATGATCTTGACTTTGGCCAACAAATCAAAACCAATCTTGGATCTTGAGAGAGAACCACTCATTGGAAGGAAACACTTAATATTAAATGCGAGGGCGTTTTTGTAAATTGGCAACCAACTTATTAACTTTGATTATGTCTCATCATAAACCCTTAAACATGCATTCTAAAAGCACAATAAGGCACGATAAATATAATAAAGATATGGGGATGAATATTCATATACATTTTATTCCTAAAACAAATCTTTTTTTTTCTTTTCCTCTCTCCCGCTAGCACTTTATATTCTTATATATTCCCAATCACATAACACTATAAGAAACCTCATTTACATTGAGGAGAATTGGTGAGAAGAGAAATACAATGAGAATAAGAGGTGATAGGCTGGACATGCGGGTCCAATTTCAAATAAATACAATATTTACAACAATTTCCAAAATTGTCCCCACCCATCTAATATCCATCTGATATACATTATTCAAACAAATACATCCAAGCATTCACACATATTATGTTGTCAATCAATGTAATCCAATTAATTAATTCTTCAATTAATGACCATCCAATGTTCATACAACGATTTGATTTGCGCCAGTCCAACTCGTTTAAGAATAAATACTCAAAGTAAGTATTATTGAATTATATCGAACTACAATATTAAATCCAATTTAAATTGTATTCAATACTAATTTAAGTTTAATTCCAAATTAAACAATTGCACTTATTATATTATAATAATGTCTTTTTAGACTTGGATTCAAATCCAATCCAAATGGTCTCAAAGGCCCATTTAGCATCCAATGCCAATTATATTAGGTCCAATGGACTTTAATTAATTATTTAGGCATGGACTTTTGGCCATTATGGATTAAGCCCATAATGCTTTGGGCCATTTAGGAATCACCCTAAGTCATAAATTAATTTTGGTCCATTATGCCCAATTAGATTATTAAAGGCCCAAAAGTCATATTTTGGACTTTTATGGAAATAGTTTATGCCCAATTGGATCCAACCTAATTGACCACAACCAAACTTGGCCCAACTAAGCCGATTAATCCAAATATAACCAAATTAGCCCATTTAGTATTTTAGGGACTAATTTACATTAATACAATATTCCAAATATTACATTAATCCATTTAAGTGTAATTAACGTAACTAATTAATTAATCTAACATTTCCAAAATATTAATTAATCTAATTAATCATGCTTATCATTCCAATTCATGTCCAACACAAATTGAAGCAAAATCAGGTCTCCAACAAGCATGCTAACTCACGACAATGACAAGAAATTAATATCCAATTTGATGCCAATCTAATTAAATCAACATTCAACATAATATCATGTCATTAATACTTCCAAGTATCAAAAAATAAAAATCACCATGAGTTACAATAGGGTATAGTTTCGGCCAACATAAGGGAATTAGGGAAATTTGATCTAATTAATTTTTCAACAATCCAACAATGCACAACTCCAAGTTATCATCATCTAACATCAATCAACAACTCAATTTTGAATTTTCATGCTCCAAGTAAAAATTCCTAATTAAAGTTTATGAACCCTAGTTTTCAAAATCATATTTAGCAAGGCTCTAGATACCACTGTTAGTCTCTAAAACATGCCACAAGATCCTAAACATGATTACATGTGTGAAAATTACAAGAAAATGACGAAATCACTTACATTGTAATTTGGAGAAATTTCGAAATTTCTTCTTTGGATGAAGCTCCAAGCTTGTTGTTTATGCCTTGGGTGAGTTTCCCTATCACCTTATTTGACTCCTCCAAGTGTTAGCTATATTGAAATTTTGAAGCAAAATTTCATTAAAAAAGAAGAGAAGAATCGGTCAAGGGAGAAGAAGAAGAAGAGAGAGTTCAATATTTTTCAAGACTTAGATGGTTGTTGTGTTGAAATGCATTTAATTTAATTAAGCCAACTACTTACATCAACATTTAACATTTGATGTAAGTCATGTGGTCCCACTACATTTTGAATTCAAAATTTGAGTTGGCTTACGCAACACACAACTTGACTTGGGCCCACCAAAGTCAAAGATATTTTGTGCTCCCAAAACACAAAAAGACACACGCAAAGTCACTGACAATTTTATCAGGTTCGTTTAATTTCAATTAAACGAATTTGTAGTCTCGCCATAATTAAATCTAATTTAATTAAATAATTATGCCTCACAAAATTATTACGATAGTCGCTTTCGAATTAATTATAAATTAATTCGTTCACCCGAATTAAAATCCAATTTGAATTTCTATTGAAATCTGATTTCAATTAATACATCCAATATATTATGTTAGCCACAAATAAATAAATTAAATAGAAAAATCTAATTTAACTATTAAATTTATTTCATCGATTAATTCTAAATCAATCACGTTCTCTTTTCTATATGAAATTAATCTCAGATTAATTTTTCCTACAATTAATCATAGATTAATTTTCTCTCTCTTAATTAATCCTAGATTAATTATATCTGAGTCAAATGTCATTGGTGAGTTTTTGAAAAGTGACCAAATAGATTCCTGGATATGTTGACAATAAATACGATCATCGGACTATCGAACACGTGCGTACCCCGTACCATGTTCTCAAGACATGGTACGGGGAGAGGAAGAAGATGTGACATGAAAGTTTCCAAACAGTTTGGTGTTAAAATTGAACAGGGGAGGCCCACAGCTGAAATATGACATGAATTTTTCGATTAATTCTTAATTAAATTCTTAAAATGAATCTTTATCGACAGATAATAAATCATGTTATATATTTAAAAATTTTCTACATTTTTGACAGTTAAATATAAGTTAAATTTTAGGATTCTAATGTCTACGTCAAATGACACCTCTGAAACAAAATCACGACTAGTTTAGAAGTGGAGTGACATGCAAGTATGAGAAGGTAATAGCTAGTTCAGGCATTTCCTTTTTGCTTATTGAGCGAGTTGTTTGTTGTCCACGTGTTTGACAAGATCAGTTTCCATGTGCTTACACTTAGTTAATGGCTCCCACAAACTTTATTACAAAATATTCACTCATATTTCTTTATTCATCTTTGCCTTTTTCTTTCTCTCCCTCTCTCTTCCATTCTTTATTCTTTATTGATGACACTGTCTAGAGATCAAGAGTGAAGCTCTGTTCTCACAAATATTAAATTAAGCTCCTTAATGGGTCTTAGAATTTTAACTTTAAAATTAAAAATTGATCTTCACTTAGTAAGTTAGCTGATTGGTTCTCTTTTCTGCTCCCCTTTATGGGGATTCTGCTGTGTTGCCCCATGAATTTTTTATAAATTTATTTGGGCTTTGGACTTTGTTTCTTGCTTTATTTGGTGTTTGGTGTCACTCTTTCTCCTTATACTAACATGTGGGATTCCTTACTTTTGCATCCTCAATGACATGTAAGCTATCAATCTGTGAGTTTTGAGATGCGATGATCAAAATTCAAAACAACACATTATGCAGAGCATGTCCTGTTTACTTCTCTGTTTCTTGTCAGCTTATCCACACACACTGAGTGTGAAATGAGCTTTTCAATGCTTTCTTTTTGGGGCTCTGATGTGTGATTCTTTTACCATATATTGGGGGATGAGTAACAAAATTTGTCAGTAAACATATAGATATATGTATGTAGATGTTGAATTCGTTCTTGTTTTAGAACTATGGAATCTGGGATTATGGAGCTAAGAGATAGATTATGGAGGTGAATAATATATGGAAAGATGCATGAAGTAATAAGGAAGTTCAGTACAAAGAGTAACATAGATAACATAATTTAAGGACGGTAATGTAAATTGAGATCTCAGAATGGTTGATAAAGTTGTGAAATTTTAAGACATGTAGTAGCCGACACGATTTCTGTTGTATATATGAATTTTTATAAAAAAATCAATTTTAATTATGAGGAGTTACAAGAAGTTTTAATTATGAGGAGTTAAGGAAATTAATTTTTTTGGAGAAATTAAAAATCAAATTATTATGATATTAATGATAAAAACGTTTTCCCATCAATTTTATTAATTAAAAAAAACTCTTCATTCTCTATATACAACTACCATTTTCTTTGCAGAAAAAAAAATCATTCCTTCGCTGGTCCAGAGAATATTGAATCAAAGTGTTGTGGAAGTGATTCTTGTCATCAACCGCTTTCTCTTCTAATTCCTCTTGTTGGATTTTTTGTGATAATTTTTTGTCCATCTTTTCGGCATCTGGGTTTTTCAGATAAGTTTTCATCAATGACAGGATCAAACTTGGTGGTTTATTTTCATTATAGCCAACCCACAAATCTTCCGCACACTACCACACATGCAACCTCCCGTCCATTCTCAGTCGCCACCGCCGCAGGCCCGCAACTGCCACGGTGGCTATAGTCGCTGTCTACCGAAACCAGAAACACCCACTTGTCCAATATGCGCTGAATTATATCTTCTTCGATCAGTCCTCCTCCTCCTCCTCCTCATTCTTGGTTCATGATATGGTGGCTGGTGGGTGAGTTAACTGGAAAGGCTGATGCGTGACTTCCGGCAAGCTGGTGCGTGACTAGGTTTCGTGCATGACTGGTACTTGTTGTTGGTTCATGATCTGGTGGCTGGTGCTTGGCCAGTTGGCCATACTTATGTGGCTCACATAAAATGGATAATATTTGATGAATGGCAATATGTGCTTGATCATGATCATCACCATGTTTACAAAGAAGCATTTGCGCATGAATGAATATGATCAATGCTCTTGTGCTGTTTCGGCTTCCATGCAAACAAGACACCATGCGCCTATTTTGATCCTAGATGTGTGAACCGATTCAAGGCATGTCCGGATCTGAAATTTTTTTGGTAGAAAAATTCTGATTTTATGATGAGATATAAGGGAAAAATAAAAAAATTGAGAGCAATTATTAAAGCAATTTGTTAACATGAGCAACTTGGAAAAATAATCATTTTGATAGAGCCGAGAGGCTGAAATTCCGAACAATAATTTTTATGTTTGGTGTGAGTATACCAATCGGTTTTGTGTAAAATCGATTGAGACAGTATTTTTCTGGGTTTGTTTTATCCTGGGGACGGCGGGACTGACATATTGCTAGCACAAATTTTGAGCAGAACCACGAAACGTCTTAAAGAGAGCGACCTAGTCTGCGACTCAAGCCAACTTTAATTTTATATTCCTGGTGGTCGATAATATTTTTCTTATTTGTGCAAATTGTTCTAACAATTCCAACAAAATGAATGATAACTCTTCTTTCCAGTAGCCTTGACTAGGGGTGTTCGCGGTGCGGTTCGGGTCGGTTTTTTCGTTTTTTCCTTCAAACCGCGCGGGTTGGCGGTTTGGGAAATTAGAAACCGAAACCGCAAATTTGATAAGGAAAACCGCGGCGGTTCGGGTTGGCGGTTTAGCGGTTTTGGCGGTTCGGATCGGCGGTTTGGATTATAATTGAAGAGAAAGAATACATAGTTATACATATATTAAATCTTTCATATTCAACGACCAAAATAACCCAACATAAAATATTAATTAACCATTAATAACACCGCAAATAATAATACAAGAAACTGGCGCAGAAGTAACAACTAGCGCAGTTATAAAGTTATACATCCCCAGACTTTGAGTGCATAAAACCTAAGAAAATGCCAAAAATAAAGTTAAGTTTAACTTATAAACAACAACCTTTTTTAGGTGGACTGTCAAAGAAAGATTAAGGAAAGTAGATGAATTCTAAGCATGATGCCATTCATTAACGACAAAAATCCACGATGAACAAATTCAAATTACTTTTCACATGATTAATTAAAGTCACAAAAACAAGCTAGTTCCTATTGTTGGTGACCGTAAGATGTAGCAAAAGCACAGGCTATTGATTCAATGAATGAATTCGAAATGATTAAGATAAATGAATAAATAATTTAAGACGCGAACTATTGATTATAAACAAAAAAATAAAAATAAAAATAAAAAGGAAGTCATTACCTTTTTGCTTAACCTTATAATTGATTGGCTGTTATCTCTAGAATCAATCAACTTGAGACGAAGCGGATAAACCTCCACTCTCTTCTCATTGGGCCAAATTCATATTCTAATTTGCGATTTGGGCGGTTCGGTGTGGGTCAAAACTGCGCACCGACCCGAAATTTACTATTCGATTCGGTGCGGTTTGAAATCATTTTTAATATTTTTTCAAACCGCACGGTTCGGTTCGGTGCGATTCGGTGCGGTTCGCGGTTTAACCCGAAACCGTGTTCACCCCTAGCCTTGACCCCAGTTTCTGTATAGACACCTAGCCAGACCATCATTGTAGTTAGATAAATAACAATAATGAGTATTCTCAAATCTCTATGAAATGCATATAGTCACCCCTCAACTTAGAGCCCAATAAAGATTTGAATAAGTAAATGATAATACTTAACGGGACAGACTAATCATGAGACAGTTGAACCGAGGAGTTCAACAAAACCTAGATAAGGATCATAAGATAGTGATATTCTATAAAAAGATTGAATAATTTGAATTCACAATAAATCTAGCCAGATCTAAAAGAAATACCACGCCCTATCGTAGAATGGAGAGTATCCAGAAAATAAAAGTTCAAAGGGGTAAAGGAATCAGAGAGAGCAATCCTCAGAAAATATTGCATATGACTTATAAAGAGCCCCATTATACTACGATGGAAGAATTAGTTGGAGAGTAGCATCCGAATAAAAAGTATTGGAAGAGATACCCTAACCGATCGAAGTTGATGTAGAGCTTCTAGGAAAGAAATGACTTAAAAGGGTTAAGAAACTGAGATTAGTAGGAAAAATTATAGAGGAATTATGGTAGGGTTTTCATAAAACATGAACCTAGCAGTAGTATGTTAGTTTGAAAGCCAATAGCAGATATGTAAATAACGGAATACTAGAGTTTACGTTCGTGTTGCGTTTGAAGACGCGTTCAAATGTTCTTTGGCAGAAGACTTGTCTTTGAGTTGTGTTTGAATACGCGTTCGAACGTTCTTACGAAAAATCAAAATTTTGCCTACGCGTTCGTCGGGCGTTCAAATGCCCTTGCGTATTTTTCATGCACATAATACATTTGTTTTTCCAGAAAATTGACTATTAACACATGCAAATTCTCATTTAACAACACTAAAAGTAATAAGTTTTTAAGATTGTTGTCACATATGTGTCATTAAATGAAATTTAACATGCATCAAACAAATCTACTATCATGCCAACCTTAAACCATAGACCTTAGTAGAATAAGAAAAACCTGGAAAAATGTTGAAGTCTTGAAGATACTGAAAACGAAATCCAAGTCGAGATGTCAATGTCCTTCCGAACTTATTAGCCTCTGTCTCAATGCTCTACGGATGCTATGTGGCTAATGTTCTCCTAGGATTCATTGGATGCTTCTTGTTGTACGGGCACTCTTTTAACAAGATCTCGAACTAGGACAATGGTGGAAACTCTCTTTTATTTAAAAGAAAATGACCCTCTAAGACAAATGTATGAGACTTCGCTTCTGAATCCAATGAACTCAATAGGCCACTTAATATATAAGCATGGAACGGTGTCATTGAGAGCACCTTTTAGTGTGGGGTGTAACCCTCCCGAGGATTATATCTCTCTCCTTATATCCTTTGAGGTATAAAGTCTCATCTTTCTAAAATAGAGAACATATCCCTATATATTTATGTCTTCCCCATAAGACACAACTTAAATAACATGACCCTCTTTCGCATATATTCGGGAAGAATGACTTGGAGCAGTCTGTGGGTGATCTTTGTGGTGATTCTAATGTCTACGTCGAATGACGCCTCTGAAAAAAAATCACGACTAGTTTAGAAGTGGAGTGACATGCAAGCATTTCCTTTTTGCTTATTTAGTGAGCGGGTTGTTTGTTGTCCACGTGTTTGACAAGATCAGTTTCCATGTGCTTACGCTTAGTTTATGGCTCCCACAATCGTTATTACAAAATATTCACACGTATCTCTTTCTTCTTTTTTGCCCTTTTCTTTCTCTCTCCCATTCTTTATTGATCACACTGTCTATAGATCAAGAGCTAAGCTCTGTTCTCACAAATATTAAATTATGCTCCTTGATGGGGTCTTAGAATTTTAACTTTAAAATAAAAAATTGATCTACACTTGGAAAATTAGCTGATTGGTTCTCTTTCTCTGCTCCCTTTATGGGGATTCTTCTCTGGGCCCCATGAATTTTTTATAAATATATTATGGTTTGAACTTTGTTTCATGGTTTATTTGGTGTTTGATGTCACTCTCTCTCCTTATACTAACATGTGGGATTCCTTACTTTTGCCTCCTAAATGACATGTAAGCCATCAATCTGTGAGTTTTGAGATGCGGTGATCAAAATTCAAAACAACACATTGCACAGAGCATGTCCTGTTTACTTCTCTGTTTCTTGTCACCTTATCCACACACACTGTGAGTGTGAAATGAGCTTTTCAATGCTTTCTTTTTGGGGCTCTGATGTGTGATTCTTTTACCATATATTGGGGGATGAGTAACAGAATTTGTCAGTAAACATATAGATATATGTATGTAGATGTTGAATTCTTTCTTGTTTTAGAACTACGGAATCTGGGATTAGGTTTTACTCAGCTGATGAGTTCAAGTTGGATGCTAAATGGCTAATTGATCCCAAGCATCTTTTTGTTGGACCAAGAATTGGAGAGGGAGCTCATGCCAAAGTATATGAGGGAAAGTAAGTCTGCAGCCAATTCTTAGATTAGGTTTTGTTAGGTTTTGTTCTTACATTATTTGTCTGCAAAATGAAAACTTTTCTAATGATTTCTTGGCATCTTCTTGACTGAGAGAAATGCTACTTAAATTTGTAAATTTTGGTCAATTTTGGACAAAATTAAGAAATTTATGTCATTTTTGTGAATTTTTAATCACCATTCTGGTTTTCGTGAAGTTTTAATATGCTTTTGTGGGTATGAAGACTAAAAACATTCCCCATTTTGTTGGAGTTTGTAATATTTTCATTGAATTAGAGTTTGGCTGTTGCTAATGCAGCTGGCTTAAGCTTATTAGCAGAGTTGAAGTTCTTGACTGACAGTGTGGTGTCTTGTAGTGTAGCAGGTATCTCACTGTGTTTGTTCTGTTCCCTTCAGATACAAAAACCAGACTATTTCCATTAAAATAGTTCATAAAGGAGAGACTCCAGAGCAGATTGCGAAGATAGAAGCACGGTTTTCAAGAGAGGTTGCAATGTTATCTAGAGTTCAACATAAAAATTTAGTGAAGGTTGGATTTGAATTCAGGGTTCTTGGCATAGTCATTTTTCTTTTTAGTAGTGGCTGGAATCACGGTTAATGGCAACGAGTGGATCATTGTGTCTAACAACGATATTGAATTCTTGTGTATTAAAAGTTTATTGGTGCCTGTAAAGAGCCTGTGATGGTTATAGTTACCGAGCTCTTGTCTGTAGGTACATTGCGTAAGTACTTGCTGAACATGCGGCCAAGGTGCTTAGACACACGTGTTGCAATTGGTTTTTCACTTGATATTGCTCGTTCAATGGAATGCCTGCATTCTCATGGAATCATACACCGTGATCTGAAACCTGGTAAACTTCTCATCCATCTTTGTTTTTTTTATAACTTTAAAGCATAACTAGGTATAATAGGTTTAAAATATTGGAAGATGCCTTGTCTAATACGAGGCACATGTTTTTGAGACATGGAGATCTTTAGTCGTGGGAATCTTGCACCTATCCCATCTATCTCATCTTCATTCAATCGTGATCACTCGTGATGTCTTGTAAGACGTGAAAAATATGTTTAAGTGGAAACTATTGATTAAGAAAAGATCGAGATACAGATTCAAAGGAGCAGAGAGAAGCTCTCTGCTAGATGAATGAAACCCAATAGCGTTACTGTTTTTATCTACTGACCAAACAGTTTTTCTGGGCTAGTAGATCAGTTACTTGAAAGGAAAATCATTTTAGTAGACATTAATGTTGAACAAAAAGAGAACATGAAAGCTTCTCTCTATCAATTTGTTGAGAATTGAGATCATCACCTATAAGGGACAATAGTTTTAAACTACTTACCATTCTTTTATGCAGAAAACTTGCTCTTGACAGGAGACCACAAAACAGTTAAACTAGCAGATTTTGGCTTAGCAAGAGAAGAGTCATTAACCGAGATGATGACTGCTGAAACAGGGACATACCGTTGGATGGCACCCGAGGTTTTTCTTTTTCATTTTCTTTATATACTTCTCTCTCCTTCGCCCACCATAACGAAAAAAATATGTAATGCATAATTGCGATGCTGTTGGGTGGCAGTTATATAGTACTGTTACATTAAGGCAGGGAGAGAAGAAGCATTACAACCATAAGGTGGATGCCTATAGCTTTGCAATTGTGTTATGGGAGCTAATACATAACAAATTGCCATTCGAAGGAATGTCAAATCTCCAGGCAGCTTATGCAGCCGCTTTCAAAGTAATAGTCTCTTCTGTCTTACCTATTCATACATTGTTTGCAAAGTAGTTACTGTCATCTGCTTTCCTTATACTGCTAAGTTGATGGTTTGAGAATGTTTTTGCCATTTCAGAATGCGAGGCCTAGTGCAGAAAACATACTTGAAGAATTGGCTACCATTCTAACTTTATGCTGGAAGGAGGACCCAAATACTCGCCCTAATTTCAGTCACATAATTCAAATGCTCCTTAATCATCTATCTACTATTGCTCCACCTGAACCTGCGATTCCTCATCGAATTTTCACCTCCGAGAACACCATCTTACCACCCGAATCTCCAGGTACAAGCTCATTGATGGCAGTGTGTGATGACATCAGGGAAACTCGTAAAGCAAATATGGAAAACAAGCCAAAGGGTTTCTTTTTCTGCTTCAATCTGTGTTATTAATCCTGGAGTCATAAAACAGACGACATTGTTTGAGCCAAAGAGGTTGGTCGGTTGGATGATTATAGTTGTTTATTTCATTAGTTGGAGTTCATTTTCCTTTCCTGAAGTGTGAGTTCATTTGAAAGTAGTGCCTAAGATGTTCACGAGTCAGGAGACAAAGGAATTTTACTGACAAAATCAAATTTACATCTTCATGTATTTAATTATGACAGAATAAGTTAAATGAGTTACATTGAATCAAGCCTTAGTCAAGTGAGACTTCTATAAAATACCGTTTGGAAGGCTATAGATAATTTTTATGCAAGCTAAGTTGGAATATACACAACACATATGTAACCAAGTGATACTTTAGTTGAGGATATAACACATGGATCAGTCTGTTAAAAGAAATTAAGGGTATGCAGGTTTTGCTTTTCTGCCATTAGAGAAGTGTAGCTCCGTCCTCGAGGGGCGTTGCTTAATAGTGTAAGATTTAGGATCTCACCTTGAGGTCCTGGGTTCGAATCCAGGAAATACGTTTCTTGTAAGAGTCTGGGATAGTCGGGGATTTTACCTGCTCCGCTTAACTCCGGAAGGGGTGATTTGGCGGCGAAATTATGCAAAACAATTTATGCTTCATTTTTTGATTGTTGTTGTTTTTAGTATTATGGAACAAATACTAGCATCCGCTCTGTAAGTATTGTGTACTAGACTACTAGCCACACTCACTTGGTCAAGGGGAGAGCATCTGCTCTGCTATTATCTATTTTGATGGCCTTATCACTCTGTTACGATCCTAAATTCTATATTTAGGCGGGGATCTCAAGGATAGAAAAATTGAAAAAAATAATAATTTCGTGGATAGGAAAATTTTAATACTTATTTCTTATTCGGTTCAGGAATGGGATGAGGATCAAGTAAAATCATCGTCCCTTTTTCATTACCCATCTAAGTTTTAATATATTATTTATTTTCGAAGTTTTTCAATAAACATATTAAAATTACAAGTAAATAAAAAATATCTTGATATTTATAAAATATATTAATTATAGATATCACCACCCTCTCTGTGTGTTATAAAATAATAAATATTATTTTTCTAACAAGAGATTTATCTTTTTATTACGTATCAAGCAAAAGATATAAAAACACGAACTTATCTAGGAATTTTCAAGTGGTATTTTGTCTCTTAGTAAGGGTTGAACTTTAGATCTCAAATTCCATATAAAATCCTTAAGTCCACATATGGTACCAAAATGTCACTCGATATTCCTAGATCTCTAATCGCCACGATGGAAGTCGGGCATGCTCAACGATCACTCCACGTGGGGAGGCTCTCTATAAGGACAAGGCCGGGCGGGGACCATTCAGGAGAGCAGCCACTAAGACACTTTTGTCGAGTACTCAAAGCAGATAAATGATCTCATAACAGAGGGGATCGTAGAAAAATGAACATTCAGTGTAATTGATTATGTAATAAATATTATCAATTTATTGGAAAACGTATGCTTTTATTTTTCGATAGTGAATAGTTTAACTGATATATTTTATAGTTATTTAAATTCATTTTAAGATAAAATTATTTATTATTCGGAGTCTCTCGATGATCCATTTTATTATTCGGAGATCCTCATCCATTCCATATGAAGGAACGAGAAAAGAACGTGGACATCTGAAAATAATTAGAGACGGATACGGATACAGAGATGCGATCCTCATAGTTAAAATCTTTATGTGTCCCCAACCTGCATTTTTTTGCCTTTATTTTTAATCCCATCACAATCTTTTAATCTTTTGTCGTTAGCTCTTTTTATAGGTGTAATGCACAGTCCCTATAAGTTCTTATTACATTCTTAACATTTAAGGAACTTTTTGTCCAACATGTTGGATCATGCTTTATGTCTCAGTTAGGTTGTCTCTATCTAGGTTTTATATTTTAGTTTTAATTCATTTAACATTGTCATTTTCATTAATAATTTTCAATCACTTAATTAAACACCAATTAGACATTTTAGGCCACGAGATTTGACCAAAATACTTGGCCTCCAAGTTTTATTGACACTAATGATAATTACTTGGTGTTAGTTCTGTCATCACATAATGCTATATACAAAATTTGTTTGTGGAATTATAAAAATGAAACAAATATCTTATATCGTGTTATTTTTTATTGGGGAATATTTCTTTTTCAATGACATCATCGATTAGAAACAGACTCAAACGGATATATTAAGATTTCATCAACGAACCGAAATAATGATATTTGGATAAAATGATGATAAAATAATATACAAAAATTATATTGTTTGATTGTTTTTTTTTTTTTTTTTTTGTAATTTTTTTTTTTAACAATCAAAACAACCAAACCATTTTATACAAATATCAATTTTCTAAATTTTGTGTTTGAGTCGGTTTGTCAGAAAATAGGCATCAATAATTTCATAGAGGTTGTAAATTTTGATTCATTTCATGTATATGGACCACGTAATCACAATACACCATATTATAAACCAAAAAAGGAAACAATATATTGGAATTATATAATGATTGATGAACATAATTCAAGAAAAATAACAAAACAAAAACAATGATTAAAAAAAAATAAATAAATAAATAAAATAGAGAGAGAATTTTTTTTTTGATGCCCATATGCAAAATGGCATTGCTGTAAAGCAATAAATGACAAGTCATATAATTGTTCAAAGAGGAAATATAGAACATTTATTTAATCATGTTGCCACGTGTCGGCCATCCGTAAATTAGCTTTTGTGTGCGAGGCTTTTTCTCTGGTATAAAATAGTCAGCTTTTCACCATAGATAGCAGCAGCGCCAGTTATTGTCATCTTCATCGGAATCTGACGTCATCTCCTTAGAAGCTGACGTGTACAGCCGGTAAAGCTGGTATCATCATGGACATTGTCTTCTGGACCTCGAGAGACCACTCTTCTAAGCACTTCTCTGCTGTTCAAGCTTCAAGACTCAACTCCGGTATTTTTTTTCACTTTTTGGGTTCTGGGTTTTGTTTACACTTGCTTATATGTTTGGAAAATGCTTTAAAGTTTTTTTTTTTTTTTTTATAACTTTTTTGGTTCTTATTTGGAAGTTGGAACTAGCTAATGTTTATGTGGGAGCTGGGTCAGAAGTTATTAGTTGATCTGTTGTGATGATATGTTTAAGGTTTCAAAAGAGAATAAGTACAAGGTTGGCTTGAATTAAAAAAAGTTAATTTTTTTTTTTCATTTTTACTTTCATATATGTGTGTTTTCTAATATTTGTTTGATTCTGTTTCCTTTTTTCTGGATGCAAAGTTTAATCTTTGTGTTGAATTGGAGATAAGAGTTACCTTTTGGATGCATCTCTATACTTGGATAGTTTAGTTAATATTAGAGTATCTTGTAATTACCCCACACAAAATCATAGAAGATTTTCATTTATTATATGCTTTCTTAATCGAAAAATTGGGGTTTAAAGAGTATATCAAATCTTGCTAAGGCCATTTTATTGATAGCGGCTAAGGAGAAAGTTGATTTGTTGGAAACTAATCAGTACCTAAAAGTGTTAAAAGGATGCCAGTCAGTATATCACATGACACTGATGATGATAGGATGAAACAGCGCGACAGATTGCTGGATGAGATTGATAAGTCTTTTAAGTTACAGATGATTAGATTGCAGTTATTAAAGGAAAAGTTGTGTGAGTCACTGGCACAATCCAAAGTCAGTGATCTGCATGACTGTAAGGAGAATCGCATCAATGAAGGTGAAGATTATGAATTGTGTTATGGAGACGATGAGCATGAAGGTGAGAGTCCGATGTTTTGATTGAATAATGTATCAAAAACACGGTGAGAAAATATATTTTATAAATATAGCCAATAGATGTTTTAAGGAAGGGTGATAGATGCATAGAAATTTTGAGGATGATTTTGAATTGTTGTTGCTCGCTGACAATCCAGGAACTGTCTCTTGTTTGCTTGTTTCCCTAAAAACATAAGTTGCTGAATCTTGCAACTGGTGAAGTATGTTAAGGATACAGTATTACTGATCTCTCAATGTGATCGACACATCTATATACTTACAGCACTCTCTCAAAGCTGACATATTATTTCTTTTTTCCATTTCATCCTTTATGTGGTGGTTTTCATTGTTACCATGGACTTCTAAGCTTTTTCCATGTTTCAACGCATGGTGGCTTACTACTAATGAGTGTAACACGTACTGCTGCTCAATCGTTACCAATCTTTTCTAACTGTTTAATATGTCAAGCAGATAATCATCATTCAATAGGGGATGAGACAGAAAGAGATGATGATGTAAAAGGTTGCTTTCCATGCCCCTTCTGTTATCTTGAAATCGAAATTCACATGATCTGTAGCCACTTGCAAGAAGAACATTGCTTTGACTTGAAACATGCGGTATGTGTTTTTCTTTATCTAATACTTCTAATATAAATCAATGCATTTAGTTATTCATTGGCAATCGTATAATACTGATTTTATTTCTTGATGATAGCAAGTTGTTTAATATTTGTACGTCTGAATGTTTTCTTTGCATTCCTTGATGCTGCTCCTGGAAAATCTAATATTTATTCCAATTCATTCTTATAACATTAAAAAAAAGGAATCCATATCATCTATTATCAATAACACTGAACAATGTAAGGAGATAATTGGATGTTCTGCAATACTGCATGTAATTAGTTATGTCTTATATTTGACTTTGAATTGATTTTGGTGGCTGCTTCATTGTTGCCGTTTCAGGTTTGTCCTCTATGTGCAGCAAATCTAGGAAAAGATGCTGCTGAACATTTCATAGTGCAGCATGGTAGTTCGTTAAAAGTATTGTTCCCCTTTTTTGGATCTTTAAATTGTAAAATTTAGTTAACATATGACCTCTCAGAGTATATTTTAGTGCTTTGAGTTACAATAAAAGGAACACCTTTATGCTTTGCAGTTCAGGAGAAAATCTCTAAAATCTGGCTTCTGGAATGGTGGTTCAGCAATGCTTGGAAAGGAATTGAGCTCATTTATTGGGTCATCCACAATTGGTAGAGGAAATGCACATGAATCTCTACCTGATCCGCTGCTATCACCATTTCTTTGTAGTGGACTTCTTTCAGATACCAAGGGTATCCAGAAAGGCGATTGTTCTCAGGAGGTCTCTGTACCTTCTGATTTGAAAAGGTATCCTCCTTCCTTGGAATATTAGTATACTGTGGTTACAGCTATTATTTTAACTTTTAAGTTGCTTGAACATCTTTCAGTTTTTAGTAAAACACATGCTAAAATTGAAATGGTGGTTGTTGATATGTTGCTTGACATAGGAGTTCATTGATGATAAACCTAGAAACAAGAATTCCAAACTCTCTTTCCCTATAGTTTTCTGGGATTATTCTATCATTTACCTCCAGAAACTTAAATTACTGCATTTTTTTTTTAATTCTCTTTCTTAACTCGCATCAGATTATATGAGTTTTAACATGTCCTTTCTGAACTTTTTGCTTGATGCTTCTGTTGCGATTGTTTGGGAAGTTGCTCCTTCCTCTGGAACTGAAGTATACTGCTCTTGTTTCTGTTACTTGGCTATCTGCTACTGCCGTGCGATTTTCTTGCATTCATCTCTTCATTTCATTCTTTTCTTCCCCTGAGAAAAGATGGACGGGTAGTGGGTCATGGGATCAGTGAGGCAGGCAGTTCTCCATAAACTCTGCTGATTTTCATATCTATTGCAATTTTGCTGTAAATAATAACAGCACCATCATCTCCTCTTTTCCAGTAAACTGAAGAATGTTACCGTCCATCTATCTCAATAACATATAGCATAAAGTTTCTTGTTTTCTATTTTGTATCTGCACCGTGGTATGTCTGCTTATGGTTTACTTTTTGATGCTCCATCATCTCAGTTGTACACTAGAATAAAACTTGTGTATCCTGAAACTGCTCTTATCATCTTTTGTCATATTCCTCGAATTATCCTGCTATGTTTGCGGATCGCCATATATATATACCGATGAAATTGAGTGGATACTAATAAGGGTCATGCAATGATGCAAAACTTGCTACTGACTGAATGCTCTCATCCCATGCAGCGTTGAACGAACTTTACTAGATAATGAGCATGAAGAGAACGTTGAAGAGAAAAGGCAGAGAGCAACATTTGTTCAACAGCTGATCATGTCAACTGTCTTCTAGGACTTCCTGATGCCTTGTATATCTCAAGGTTTTTGCAGAAGACGCAAAGTGCCTTATGGCGCTTCAGTTGGCCGAGGGTTTTAGTGCTGGTGCATGATCCTAGGGAGTGAAATAGTTTCTCTATGAGGTGTTCTAGCAGGGTATATCTAGAAATGATGTCCCCATTGTTAGCAAGGCTATGTGATGTAGTAGGTCTACGTGCTTGTAGACCGTAAATCCTCCATGTTATATTATTTATGTAAAAACAAACTCGTCTGATCCTAAAAATAGTTTTATTTGCTTGCTTTTAACGGTATTGTTTCTCCTCCAGACTCTTCTGCCTATTTTGCTATCAATATCAATCTGGGTTTAGCCCTTCTTTTGTTTTGCTGGGTTGGGTAAATAATGTTTATTAGACTGCAACTATGATGGGTGAGATAGCCAATCGCTCTCTCCGAATTGCATCATGCATATAGATTTGTATTTCTGGTTCTCCACTTCGACTTGTACATATGAAGTTTTTAATCACAATCATATGGTATGGACTGGCTGAGCAGAGAAGATTCTGCCCTTATAATATTCAATCATTTTTGTTTTTCTGGATGATATTCTCAGGACCCAAGGTCTTTTCCAGTAAAAAGTACAGGCGTCAATGTTGTCCTTCCGCCAAAAATTTTTGGGTGATGTCAGAAATGAGATAGCTTGATTAGCCATATTAGAAATTGAAAAGAGCATATCATGGCTCATTTTGCAAACAATTGTGAGTATTGTTGGTGACTTGGTGCAATGAGAATGAAAGTTGATTACTTAGCATTGAGCAAGGATGGCACTGAAGTTTTAGACGATGGAGGATATATAGGAGCAAGAGTTGACAAAGTGGCCCTTGGCAAATGCATGACAATTTGGAGCAAAGAAAAGGTTTGGAATTGTTATTTATAATTCTTAACAATCATATAAGAATTAAGATTGCACCAACCCACACAAATTTCATCAATGCCTCCACAAATAATGAAAAACAATAACAAGTTGCTCACAAGGATAAACACAATACAAGTCAGCAACATCAGAAAGATCAGAACTTTTTCTTCATTATCTAAGACAATAGCTGAAGCAACAGAGGAAAAGAGAGACATTGAATGATCACAAGAACATTATCCAACTAGACTTGATATGAGTTCAAAGAAAAGTATGAACAAAACTGCAAATCATATGACACTGGATTCAAGAAGTGCCTACAATGGTGAAACTAATTGCATAAACTTGATAATATAAAGTTTTAACACCACTCAAAAAGCAAAAGATAAAAAACTTCCTAATACTATCATTCAATGATGGACTGAATAACTCCAGCTCCAACAGTCTTTCCTCCTTCTCTGATAGCAAATCTCATACCTTGCTCACAAGCCACAGGCATAATAAGCTCAACAACCATCTTGACACGGTCACCGGGCATAACCATCTTGGACTCCTCGTCCTTGTCGTTCATAATAGAAGACACCTTTCCAGTCACATCAGTAGTCCTCATGTAAAATTGAGGCCTATACCCGGCAAAAAATGGCGAGTGCCTACCACCCTCTTCCTTCTTCAGCACATACACA